>NCKU01004420.1:0-12336 GCA_003675995.1 Dinothrombium tinctorium | reverse complement strand
TTTTTTTTCAACGCGACATCATCAATTGTTTCTCACTCATTTCATTGATTGATATTCGCGGCGCTCATTCAATTTAAAGAAGACGACCAAAACAACAACAACGTACTTGACGTAAGTAATATTGCTTTTGAATGGACTCGAATTTCTTTTTCGTTCATTCATTCATCATTTATCTTATTTAAATTGTAGTATGATTTTAAATTTTCCTAAATTATATGTGATTTTTTTTCTAAACCAAGAAAATAAACTGCACCAAATTTTTCGCCGCGATTTATAGAATGATTGTAGCTTAAATCTCATTGAGTAAAGTTTACGTTTTCGTCAAGCAGCCAGCGTTTGTGTATAATTTTCGGGTATTTGAACTGTGTAATTGTGAGAGAGAGAGAGAGTACCAAATATTGAAGAGACGATATAATAGACCGCGTAATGCATTACCGTAAATAATACGGCGCTTTCAACGAAACGATATAAATGAATAAAGTGATTATTATTCTGTGACTATAAATTTTCGCGCAAAAATGCTGTTTTTTTATTCTGCGTAGTACACTGTAGGATTTTCACTATTATTTTCTTATAGCTTATATAAGAGAAAATAACATACACAGCGTAAACACGACGTTTAATACGTGTATAGTATATTTTTAGAGTGTAAAATGCTTTCTTGAAAAAAAATTTTGTCTGTCAATGTAATCAACTTTTTTAACAGCAAGGTTATAATCAAAAAAGCGAGAAAAGATTTAGCTCGAGTGTTACCTGTGCTCAGGTCGAAAAATTCCTTCTCTCCTTCTCTCTCTCTCTCTTCTCTCTCTCTCTCTCCTCACTCTCAGATTCTTAACGTTTCGAAAAATTGGTAAATTACAAGTTTGACTATCGCATTTAATATTGAACAATTTTAAATTTCATTCACTTCCTTCAAATCGTTTGATTTAAACTAAAACAAAATTTAGCGTGCATCGATCGTTTACACAAATTGACTACAATTCATTTAAAGTAATTTATTTCATGAAAACCAACATTATTTTTATTTGCGGCGAAAACATTGTGCGTGTGTGTGTGTGGTGCGCTTAATTCAAAATAGCCATTTTCTTTCATCCATTTTTGGCGTTGAAACGAGCGAAACTAATTGCATCAAAAACGAATGATACACAATTTGAACGATTTGAATAATACTTTAGCATACATTATTATTGGGCAAAGTTTTTGAGCTCATTTAGCAGAAAAATTTCTGAACGCGAGGAGCAGAAAGAGGCAGAAGAAGGAGAGAGAAAAAAGGAGAGCGAAAAAGAAAGCAGTGATCGCATAAATAAGCATCGAATTACTTGCCGAAAGCGAAAAAAGTTACATTTAAAAAACCAATTTGCTTCGGATGGGATTCACTTTCGAGCATAGAGTGTATCCAGTAGGGGAATGCATCTGTGTTCGCGGAGAGAAATGGTACCTTTCGCTTCTTGTAATTCAGCTTCGAACGGAAGGGAAGGCGAGTGAAGGAAGGACGCAAGAAGAACCAAATAAGAACTTGCAAATTATACCATCGCACGCAGGGAGAGAACAATTCTTTTTATTCTTCTCTCTCTCCA
The DNA here is from genome assembly GCA_003675995.1 of Dinothrombium tinctorium. Classification (NCBI taxonomy): domain Eukaryota; kingdom Metazoa; phylum Arthropoda; class Arachnida; order Trombidiformes; family Trombidiidae; genus Dinothrombium; species Dinothrombium tinctorium. Next base: position 10,759 of record NCKU01004420.1, on the reverse strand, counting down.
CTCTTCATTTCGCTTCTTCTGTATTGCTAAACATCTTTTTTTAGACATTCATTGCTTTGTTTACAATTGTAAACAAATGCGAGTATAAAAATGAGGGGCGAATTATTTGCAAACAAAAACAATGCTGCGATCGCTATCGGCGTTTCAAAATTCACTTCACTTCAATTCACTTCATTCTTTGTTTATGAACTGATTGCGCTTTATTTTCTCATTTTCTTTTTCTGTCCGCTTTCACTTTACTTTCACTTTGACTCTATTATTTATTGAATCGATGCGTTTTGAGCTTTCTTCTTTCTTCGAATTTGAAATTTAATATTAAATCTGAAGAAGCGAACAACAAATGTGTTTTTTTATTTTTACTTATGCAAAATGCGGCGAAGAAAAACACGTTTGCAAACTGTATTATAAATTAGATTGACAGCAAAACCACCGCCCAACATTTAATCCATTTCGAGGGCTCATATTTCGCCGTATCCATATTTTAATTTTCTGCAACACACTTTTGTTTTGTTTCGTGCATTCGATGCCATTAAAAGCGTGCATATTCTAAATTTTAACACGACGAGAGTGCAGCAAACAACGTGAAACTGAAACGAGGAAAAAGTGAGCGCTCGCCGACGGGAGTTTCGCGAGAAACGAACATTTTATAAATTATTATTGTGTACTCGACTCGAGAGAAGCCCCTCAACCAAATTTGTTGTTTGCATAAATGCTGCTCGCGATTGTGAAACTAATGCTCGCCGCGCTCTCTTTTCTCACTCACTCACTTCTCCGCACTTACTCTCTCTTTCTCCTCCTCTTCTCTTCTTTCGTGATCAGCAAACATTACCACATTCCTTGGCTTTTGGCTGCTAAAAGAAGCAGTGAATAAAGAATGAATAAGCTTCGAGTGAAGAGGCAAAATATTAAGAATAAGCGATACACTTTTTCGATCGAAAGCTATTTTCAACGTATCGGGTGTCGATCGTTTTCAAGTTCTGCTCTCCGCTCTCTACTTTTTCTTTTTCAGCACAATTGGAATCGAGAACAATCGAAGGGTGAAAAAAGTTGTGCACACATCTTTCGCCGATATTTGTTTTGTTTATTAACATTTTGATTTTTGCAAAACGAAGAGAGAAGAAAGAACGCGCCTGTTGTGAAGCAGAGGCGAAACGCACGAACAAAAAGCCATTGTCAACGAACATTGATAAATTTGTTCAAACTTTTTGCTTCTTCGTAACAATATAAAGCTCGACAATCGTGAAATCGAAAGCATTGTGATCACATTTAATCGATGAGCTAATTTCGAGCGCTTTTTAAAATTCAATTCACGATCGACTCGTTGTCAGTTTAATTGTTTGTCGATTTTCACTTTTTGTACGAATGTTCAAAAAGAGCGCAACGATTACGCAGTTAGCGACGATCGATGACGTCGCTGTTTGATCGCCTCGTGGCATTTATTCGAAACAAGCTTTCTTAATGCAAATTTATTGCATTTAAATCAAACTTTTAATTGACAATCGTTAAGAATTTGCATCGCTTAAGAATTATTGCATTACTCCATTCAAAATACAATTTTACAGTTTTTTTATGTTTAGAAATTCAGTTATTTGCATAATTTGTTTGAAAGCTATGCGAAAAACTCGAGACTGGAGTCGAGTGAAATGCTCTTAATTCTCGGGTATAAATAGCGAATCGAGAATAATTAACCTCTTCAAAACAAATTTTCTCGCTATTCGAAGTATTGCGCACAAATCGAGAAACTTTTTGGCCAGATTTGTGCATATTTACACGCTGAGGAGATGCAACTGGTGTGCTTAAATAAACTTTCTCAATGACTTGTGAGGCAATCACTTGTGATTTGCATAATTTTACAAAGTACTAGAATCGAATGTTTTCTCGTTAAATCTCTGGAAGCAAATCGCGATTCGACAATAATACGCAATGCGAACACCAATCGAAATTTTTTTTTAAACACTGAACTCCGTTCACCTCTCTTTCGTATCTGTCATCTCGCTCTATGCGTGTGTTTAGGAAGCGTGGTCACGTTTTTTTGACTGTCCTAAAAATAAAATAACTAAAACAGACGAAAAAGTTAAGCCAATTTTTATTTTCACGAAAGTGTTCAATTTCTAATCGACTCGAGCAATGTCGGATTTCAATTTTCTCAAAACTCGATTATGTTTTCAAAATTAAAAAAAATTCGTGACTTTTAGAACTCGAGTAACGCTTGTGTTTCTCTGATTGTATGTGCAATTAATTGCCAAAAAATCGTAATCGCAATTGAAAATTGTAATGAAAACAGATAATCGTAAAAAATCTTGATAGTAGTTTAAAAAAGCATTTCACTCTTATTATACTCGTTTTTCTGATCTCAGCACTTAAGAAAGCCACATTTGAAAAACACTGTGAAAATTGTGTCTTAAACAGTGTGAAATTTTTTTTCTTCTCACTTCACATTTCTCTTTTCTTTTTTGCTTTCACGAAAAAAAAATGCCGCACTTGAAATATTTATTAAATTTGGTTGCATTTTATCTTCGCTTTACTTTTTTTTCGCGCTTTTTCAAAGCAAAACATAAGGCGAACTCGATTTCATTGTCGCTTTAATGAACGCTTCAATTGTGATACTTTACGCAATTTTTTTACTCTCTCTTCTCTCGCACGTCTTTTTCGAATTTTATTTCTTTTCTCTTTTCGTTTCTTCTTTGCTCGAAAGCACACAAACACCGCATTCATCGCTGCAATTCGTCGAGAATCATTGAATGCGACGAGTGAAGAGAGATGTGAAATGAAAGAGCATTGAACAAGTAAATGAAACTGAAAATGGCCCGTTTCTTCGCCGCTCGTCCGTTTCCAACTTCTTTGATGTGCTTTTGCTTTCTTTCGAAACTTTTTTATTGCGTGCAAAATGTATTACTTCTCATTCACTCGCTTTATGTGTGTATATAAGAAACACGCTGTTGTTGTTGTTTTTGCTGTTGCTGCCGCTGCTGCTGCCTATGTTGCGCATACTGTATATGCAACTCGATTCGCGTTTTTTCATTTGATTTGACAGCGAATGAAAGTGAGCGAAAGCAATCGCTGCCAACAACAAATTACTCAACGATTCAATTAAGAAGCGAAAAGAAGCGAGAAAAGAAAGAAGAGCAACAAAGAAAAGAAAAAGTTTTCACGGAGCGAAGCAAGAATAAGAGTTGAAAAATGAAGTGGACACAAGAAGTTGACGATGAACTCGCAGAGAAGTACTTTTCCTGTATTTTTTCCACTGCGAATTAATTTTAAATACACACAACGCACACACACACCACACTGCAGTTAAAGAGCGAACGGAAAGAGTTGTACTCATCAAGAATATTCGCGCGTTACGCTTGAAGAAGTGTCCGAAAGCCGCGCTTTAATTTATGGCGCTCTCATAATGAATGCTTTTTAGTTTTTGGTCATTTTTTACACGCTTTGCTTTGCTTTGTTTTGCCTCGTCTCTCGTTTCGCTCTTATCGGCGAAATTATTGCAGCAAAAAGTGTCCGAAAAGCGAGAAAAAGTAAACGACCACATCGCTGTTCGCGAGCGAACGAACGCTTGCTTTTCGAATATCGCTCGAGAGCAGAGCTGACAAATGGATCGAAATTAAGTTTCGCTTTTTCTTCTTTCAAGCTTCGAGTGTTGAGATCAAAAAATGCGAGCGCTTTAAAATTTAAATCACTGCCAAATTTTAATTTCAAATCATAAGCCATCGATATTCAATTAAGCAATTCGTCTCAATGTATGTTTGGTATTTGCAAACTAGAGGCGAAGAGAGTGGTTGCATTTAGTGAACGAAAGTGGACACACTTAGAATTGCAAATGCGTTCGATGTCCACTTTTTTGGCCGAAATTATGTTTGATGATATGTGCGAAGAAAAAGAAAAAGCGAAAACAAAGCAAACAATAGTTTGTTTGAAAGTTTGAAAGCGAGGAGAGAGAAAAAGAGAAGAGAAGTTCGAAACAAGTTGATGGTGGTGCAAAGAGTGGCTGCCGATGTGCTCCGGGCGCAGCCTGCAGAAAAGGTTGAGCTGCAGAGTGAGCGCCTGGTCATCGCCAGCAACCAATGGCACCGAGCTTTGAGGGAAGTTGCTTTGCCACCGTCGCACCAACAACAGCACTCGCACACAGTTCTCCTCTTGAACGTTGAGGCAAAGCGCGCATCGAAACGAATCGAGTGTACAAAAAAATCCGGTGTTGCCGCGCTGTCACTATTTATTCACCACTGTTCTCGTTCTTTGTGCCGTAATTTGCTGCGAACTTCGCATTTTTCGCGAGCGACAAGCGTCAGTTAAGTGCAGAACTTTCCTCCAGTCTGTCAGAACATTTTCCGTGCCTTCGATCACTGCACTTCAAAAGCAATGGCGGATTGAAGCGAAAGCAAGTGCTTCTTTCGCATTCTATCCAACTAACAACCCTTGACTGGTTTTACGAACATCGCGATCAATCGCTGCATTCGCTCGCGGCGGCCGATGTTCGTACGGATATCGCATCGCTCGTTCAGTCGCTCGCCGTAGCAAAAAGTTCGCGGTGAACATCGCTTTGCAATGGCCACTGATGTAAGTGATATCGTAAAGCAGGGCTATCTTCGAGTGAGAAGCAAGAATGTCGGTGTGTGGCAAAAGCGATGGATAGTTTTGCGACGGGCATCAAGTAAAGGGCCGTGTCGTCTCGAGAAATATCTCGATGAGAAGAGCGCCCGAAGTGCGGTACAACACAAGACAGCATTGTTAACAAATGTCGCGACAATTTCGAGACTACCTCAAAGCACGAAGAAGCAATCATTCGCCATCAACTTCAATGATGGCACATTTAAATGGTTTCTTTGTGATTCCGGTGCGAAATTGCTTTTGAATGGCTCTCTTCAATAATCGGATAATCTCTTTTGCAGATCTCGAGGCTGACAATTGGGTAAAATTGTTAATGCAAGAGTGTTTAACCACTCAGCCCGGTCTAACGACCGGCGAGCCTGATGTGCTTAGTCCTGGTATTCAAAAAGAATTGCAAGAACAGTTTCGCGTGCATCTATTGCCGACCCCGAAACTAGACGTTTTCGGTGAATGTCTGCTGCAAGTAACGCACGAAAATATCTATCTTTGGGATGTGGTCAACTCAAAGGTTAAATTAGTCGCCTGGCCGTTGACTGCGCTCAGAAGATACGGAAGCGATCCCACCAAATTCACATTCGAAGCTGGAAGGTTTGCATTTATCATCATTATTTATTGATTTGATTCTAATTTCTCGATCTATTTTCGATTCAGGCACTGCGCGACCGGTGAGGGTATGTTTGTGTTTCACACACTGGAAGGCGAAAAGATTTACCGCAAAGTGCATCAGGCGACACTGGCCATAGCTGAAGCGCATCACAAATCGAGACGCCAGAACGTAAGCATGCAAAATCAAGTTTCATTACTCGTTTTCTTCTTTCTTTTTCTCTGCAAACTAATCGTTGACATTTCATTCCCGAAAGGCTTCCGAAACATTGCCTCATCGTATTTTAAATCCGTCTGAAGCTGGTCCGTCGGTACCGCCGAAAACGCACACATCTTACAACATCACCGAAGAGACATCACCGTCATCATCATCGCCACGAATCAGTGAGACACCTCTTCATCTCGCAGAACTTCATTCATCATCAATTATGCGACACACATCAACCATCAACAACAATAACAATAATAACAACCACAGTAACCACTACAACAGCAATAATTGCAACAATCACCACAATTACTCCTCATATAACAACCCTCAAGTGGATTGCATCTCGAACTTAAGGAAAAGCATACGAACTTCGCTCTATCGTTGATTTATTTAAATTATTTATGTGAAGCGATCTGTTTTTCTGTGCCATCAAGTCTTCGAACTGAAGAGAAGGGAGAAGAAAGCGCAATTCATTTCAATTGTTGCATCGAATCAGAATGTGTTCATTGATTCGGCTTTTGTATAGATTTTTTTTGTGCAAAGCAATTCTCAAACGTCTCTGGCGTATTACGTTTTACGCATTTCAGATTCGCAGTTATGGAAAGGAGGCAAACACCATTTTGTTTATAATTCATATATTTTTTTATATTTAGAAATGGTTCGCCAATAGAACGCTACTGCAAGAATGTAATGCTCCACTTTGAACTTCACTCTTTTGCAGATGATTTTTTCTGCTTCTCAAAAAACTACTTTTTGCATTTGCTTTTTTCAACTTTACGATAATTCTTCATCTTGTTTCTTCGACTTGCTTCTTCTTCTTCTTCTGCTGCTTCTTCTGCTTCTTTTTCTTGTTTTACTTTTTTGCTGCTACTCGCTTTTGACAACGTTGCATTCGTCCTGTGTACAGTTAACATTGCGTTCAGGTTTTTCAAGTCCCATTAAAAAGAGATTAGAATTTTTTCGCACTTTTCTATTTCGAAGCATTTGCTTTTACTTCGCTTTTTTAACTTTTTCAGATTTTTTTTGTGAACAAAACGAAAGTAAATTTCCAATTTAACGCCAAACTCTGTGTATGTTTCTACAGATACATATTTTTACGATGAATAAATTTAAGTAAATGAGAAGCAAAAAATGACTTGGAGAAGTGAACTAGTGTGCATCAATGGTAAATCGTGATCATTAATTAAGGTGAATGAAGAATACATTCGCGAACATTTTCATCGATGGCGAGTGTGAACTCGTCAAAAGTTTCTCTCGAAAACAATGCGTATTTGATAACAGCAATTTAATCTCAAAAAACAATGAAACAAAAACAAACATCGATCCGAGCACAAAAAAAAAGTTGAGATTAAAAATTGAAAATTGAAAAGAAACGCGAAACTTACAACTTGTTAGGATAAAAAAATGTTTTCTATATTTTCATGTCATTAATTTTTTTTTTCTGCTCTCCGAAAAAAAAGATTTTTAACCTTTTTGACAAAAAAATGATGGCGAAAAGAGTGAATGGCGAACGTTTTCTGCTTTAAAGCACACATACAACACAACGTTAAATATGAATGTTTGCGTTTCATATTTAATGTTTGCTTGCTCGCTTTCGCACAAGAAATTATTAGAAAATAAAAAATTAATTTTTTTTCAACTTAACGTATTAAATATCAGAGAAATGATTTTGTGTGTGTGCTTTGAAATCGAAATCAAATGCATTGGACTTCTTTTTTACGAAGCACACAACAACGTGATTTTCGTTCCCTCGAAACTAATGAGAAAATTATTTAAATAGGAAATGTAAAAAAAAAATGAGAAAGAGAGACTAAGTTCACAGATCAGTTGCTTTTAGCTAAATACTAATTTCTGCGCGAGTGAAAATGAAGGGAGAGCGAGAAGAAATAAAGCGAATATCTCGGTTTGCGTCAATTTCCCGTACCGGAAAGCGTTGATCTCGCTTTCGTTTCAAATCACGCTTTTTGATCTCTAATAATAATAAGTGGTGTGCGTGCAGAAAACTAATTGGCCGCTCTGTGAGAGACTAGACATCAAAGTGAAATCTTTCTCTCGCTTTCTACTTTCTTCTTCGTCGTCTTCTTGTTTTTATTTATTTTACTCGGCAAAGAGTAAGAGTTAGAGAGAGATAGAGGCGAATAAAAGCGAATTTACGATAAGCTGGTCTACCATTAAGCAAGCTTTGTAACTACCTTTTTATGCGTTTTGTTTCGAAATTCCGAAAAAGATTAAAATTTAATACGCATACATTCTAAATAGTGTAATATATTTCAAAGTTTGATTTACTGCCGCTTTAGCCTCAATTTAAACTCAAGAAAAGAAGCACTCGTTTTTCATTTGAAGCGAGTACAAAATCATGAAACAAAAATGTTTTTATGCCGTAAAGAATGCATATGAAACGCGGTAGAAAAGAGGTGAGCTTCGAGCCTGAATTCATTTAAGTACAACTTTGTTTCTTCTCTGCTTTAATAACTTTATGTTTATTGCGTTAAATACACTTGCGTTCATTAGTAAACATTCGCTATTCGTCTTAATTAAGGAATTCAGCTTTTTTCTCACTCCCTTGAGGAATTCTTTTCAACCAATCCCCAAACTAGTTTTGATTAATATGCATTTTTTGCTTCATCAGTAATTTAATTTACTTATTGCTTTACAGCGAAACTCGAAAGCAAAATGCTTTGCTTTTTTTCAATTCGATGCTTTGAACGCATACAATGTGAATGTTCAGTTTTCGCATTTAATATGTAAGAAGTTTAGCTCGTGAAAATGGTACAAGTATTATAACGCTTTGTTAAACTACTGTGGTTTAATGAAAGTAAAAAATTTAATTTTTGCAAAACGACCAAATAAATACCAGCGTAAAGCTATCCGTGTTCTCAAACAAAATCATTAGAAATAAGTTTATTTCTGCTTTAGTAAAGTTGATTTATTTTTAAATAAAATTAAAGCTCATCACAAATTGCACCATGATAAAAGCCATAGTGAAGATAATGAACGAAATTTGTGTTTTTAATTGCTAGCTCCATGATAATTAATGTTACGTATTTTTAATTTCGCATTCTTAAAATTAAATATTTTTCATTCATAAATGATCGATCCTTTCATACATTTTCGATAAATTTTCAATAATTTTTTTTTGTTTCTTCCACGATCTGAATAAAAAAACTTTCTAAACGCTAATTTAAATCATTTCTTTGAAATTAAAAAGTCAATCAATACTTTTTAATTTTATGTTGAGAACGAATTTTGTCGACAAGAATATAAATTTTCTTTAAACTAAACACAAACGAGCGTAAAAAATTGCCCTTGAATAAGCGAGCATGATCATCGGTGCAAGCAGCTGCAACTTCACTTGATAAATTATGCTTAAGACCTCTGTTTGCCTATGATCATTGTTTTACTAAAAAAATTTCGTCATTAATAAAAAAAGGAATTTCTCAAAAGAAAAATTTTTAAAAATGGTGATGAACAAAAAAAAAATCATCGCACGACCGCTAAACAAAAATAATTTTAAAAATTTCAAGAAATCGTTAACATTAAATTAATTTTGAAATTTTAAATTGAAACTTTTTTTCGAAATAAACGATAGGCTTTCTCTAAAGAAAATATTTCATTCAATGTAAAGTGAACAAAGATCTTTGAGTTAACTCAAAACTTAGATTTCCGACTGCATATTGACCTGGAAACTCGCGAATTATCTTATTCACCTTAACCCTGACCTAAGTGCAAACTTTTTTTAAATAAAAATTCATCAGGAAATTATTCAATTATAAAGATTACAGCTGTTTGGAAAGACAAACGAAAGAAAATTGCGAATTCATGTTCCTCTTTACAAACTAATTTTAATTTTACGCTTAATTCTCCTCTTTTTAATATTACTCTTCATTTGGCTCGCTTAAACAATTGAAATCTGTCAAACAAAACCTACATGAAAGCTGAAAAAAAAAATTGATAAACCGCTTCTAACCTCGTCAATTCATTTGACTCTGCGCATTTAAAGAAATTGTTTAAAATAAATGAAGTATTAATTCAAAACACGTGAAATGTAAAGAAAGAAATTACTTTAAACAAACATATTTTTGCGCATAGATTGGCGACTGAAATTTGAATCTAATGAATGAATTCGTTTGAGAAGTAAAAGTAGTGGGCAAGATTTATGATTGAAGCTACTTTGAAAAGAAGAGCATTTGAGAGTGAAGTCAAATTTTTTAAATCAATCATGTTCATTGAGAGTTTCTTTAAACATTTCTTATTCTTTAAGCCTTCATTAAATGTGATTTTGTGAAAATAAAAATTCATCGTGAAAAAAATTAAAAATGATATTTGACGACTAAAAAGTATTTTAAAAGTGATTATGTAAAATAGGAAATATGTAAATCATTTCAAATAATTTTTTGAATGATTATTCTGCTTTGCGTTGTATTATAATGAAAGCAAATTTTTTTTGTGTGTTTTAAGTATGTTTTAAATCCAAATTTACTCAAGTAGGAAAAAAATTAAATGGTAAATAAAAATAAAAAACCGAATGAAAGAAAATTCATTTTTTGCTTGTAAGAAAAGAACATAAGAAGAAGACAGGTCACAATATTCTCATTTTCTCTTCAACCAACTATTTGAAGAAAAGTTCATGGAGCTACAAAAGTCAATGATTTCTTTATGGATAAAAGTTTTTTTTATATTTAAAAAGAGCTTTGGAAAATAGCACTGAACAAAAGACGAGTATACTAAACTGCAATCTAAGTACAGAAATGAATGTAAATCAGCTCTTCAAGTTTTAACAAATTTTTTCAACAGTTGTACATCATTTATTTTAGAAAAAGTTTAAAATAAGAATATACAGTTTCGGAAAGAATATTTGTCCAGAATCGATCATTTAACATCTTATCACTCTGAAACGCATCAATTTTGGCCAGGGTTCTCCACAAAATTAAAAGCATTTAAAAGTAAAATCAAGCACAGTTATCAATTTTGTTTAAATAAACAGCTTTCAGTATATTCGATTGAAGGTTAATAGCAAAATGTTAATGAGTGAAGAATGGTTTTCAAGTTTTTCATGTGACGATTTCATTACAAGTCAATTAAATTGATTTTGTGTTAATTAGAACAAAAAGAATTTAGAAAGAATTCTTAAATAATTTTTAAAAATGTCGGAAGTAAAATTAAAGACTTCAACATTATTCGAATTTTGATTCTTTGGAAATGTATTGAGCAACATCTTCATTATTGCCTCAGAAAATGTATTGCCGCCATTCGAAAGGTGGTCAGCTAATTGAACACAGTTTTTCGTGCTTTCTTATCACATTTAAAAGCGATTGCAAACAGTGAAATGAAACAAAA
>NCKU01004419.1:0-12336 GCA_003675995.1 Dinothrombium tinctorium | reverse complement strand
GTGCTCACTCTTAAGAATCAATTACACTTATGCTTTTACTTTTCTATATTAATCTCTTAATGTTAATAACTGCAGGAGAACAATATGTCCCAACGTTATCGTGTCTCTTGATCGCTTTAATCTGTTTGATGTGTGTTATTCTACGTTTTACTGTATGATTTATCTTAGTTATAATTAAATAAAACTCAATTCGGCGCTTAAAACCCATTTGTGGCGTTACAATATTTTATTAAAATACTCAAAAAGTTATTGCAATTCAACTTTTCGTTTAATCACTAAAAATTTGAAATGAAGTTTTGATTTTTGTTTGATAATAAAAGCATAATAAAGCGCAAAATATCTAAAATCGACACTGAAGAATCGAAGTTTATGAATGAATAAATGAAATGCAACCAAGTACAGTCAATGACAGAATTTTTTGCGATTTTATACATACAAACCGGTTTATTTAATGAAAGTATCTCAAAAAATTATTTCATTAAATGTATTGTAGTTCAAATTTTCTACAGCAAATATGTTCGAGTTTGAATTTTATTAAATAGTTTTGCATAAGCAATTTTCGCATTGATGTGATCCATAAATAATTTTTTTACCTTCTTATATTCATTGAAATAAAGTAGATTTTTAATGGCGCATGTTATAGTAAAATGCAAAGAGAGGAGGTATTTAAACGTGTTTGTACTTTTTTATTTGTCTTATTTTTAAAGATTCAATTTTAAATTTTATTTTTAACACAAATTTTACTCTTCATATCTAAATTTATTTGAAAATGAAGCAACTGAAAAATTAGAATGATGGAAAAAGCAAATATTTAAATTTGAATTTAATTGAAATTGATTTTTAGATCAAAAAGATGAGTTTTTACAATGATTGGCTTCCAAAGTTTTTTTAATCCGAGATAAAAGATTTCTCAATAGTTATCAAAAAATAAATAAAAACCTAACAAACGTAAAAATTTTGACCATTAAGTGTTTTTTTTTCTATGTTGATTTATTTTTTAATTGAAATATTACTTTCTTAATATAGAGGCTATGTGAATATTTGGTTTTTATTTTTATTTTAATCGACTTTTAAAATTTCTTAGACGAATTGAGAAGTTTTTTCTTTAAATCGAGTATAAATGATTCTTAAAGTGAATACTATCATTAAAATTATTCAAAGAATAAAAAGATAAGATTAAATTCTTTAATTTTTTTATTTAGATTAAATTTATCTTTTAAATTTTTTTATTGAATTTACAATTTTAAGATTTTTTTTTTGCAATTTTTCATATTCATTAATAAAAAAATATTTCAAAAATCATTTAAATTCTATTTTATTTCATGAGTCTTTTATGAGATGATGAGATCGACTTTGCAATTTGTTAATTCAATCAAATTTTTCTTTTTAAACTAAAATAACTTTCTATTATTCTTTTTTTTTGTTTATGTAAATAATCGAAATTTAATATCAAAGATAATATATATTCAAGATATATTCAAGATATCAATGATTTTGAAAGATGTAAAATTAAGATAGAATACGATAAATAAGCAACTTATTAATAAACCATTTTTTGTTTCACGAACGCTGAAATATTCTTCTAATTATGATTAAGCTGCATTTTAACCGATCTTAAAAGCCAAAGAACTTCATACACAATCAATTTTCTATTTTTCGGTAATTTATGAAAATTTAAAATTTCATAAGAGACTTGTTTGGTTTTCGGGTTATGAAAGCATTTATATACACTCTGTTCATTAAAAAAAGAATTCATTAAGCTTCTGCACATTATTTTCACTTTATCTTTAAATGAACAGAGTGTATATTGAACTCGTTTAATTTCATCGATTTTTCTTGTTGCTGCACAAATTATTCTGAATTCATATTCAATGATAGGGCGAAGATATACTAAATAGAAGCTAATTTTTGTTTGTTTTTAACAACTTGAACCTTTGACACCAAAATAAGTAAAAATGAGTGTGCGAACACTTTCCACATGAGATTTGAAATTAAATTTTTTTTATTTAAAATTATACTTAATATTTATTTTAAATCATTTCTTACTTCGTCTTCTTTTATAGAATATCTATCGAATCCCTTGTCTTTTTCTCGAGCGAAACTGCATCAGATAAATCGCAGATAAATAAATTAGAAATTATGATGTAGAAAAAAATTAGCTCCTCTAGAAATGTTTCAAAATTTTTAGAACTCAAGAAAGGAGAAATTAAACGTGTGATAACAATTCTTATACCCATTTTTTGTGAAACTTTTCTAAACGAAAAAGTTTCAACCCCAAGTCGCATATCAATTTTGGAGACTCTAATGGCTTTTTCTATTGACTAAAAAGTATGGAATGGCAAGGAATAGCTTTCATACTATTAGGAAACATACGAATTGACTTGATTTCAGGAAAAAAGAATCAAAATAAGAGTTAAGATAGAAAGCAAAGTTAAATTGCGGTACAGAAACTTTCTTTTTTTGTGAAAAAGCAAAGTTCTCGAGAAATGAGCAAATGTTTGCAAAATTTTCCATCAATGCACGCATTAAATATGTATAATACGGTGTCGACAAAAGTATTTACTCCAATTTATCATTTGTACACGGAAAACATACGAATTCATGAAATATGGAACGCAAACACTTTGATATAAGTGTAGTTTAATGTGCGTTTATATGTACGCAACTAACTATAGCAATTAGTTTTGAACCACGTGAAGAAAGAAGTGTTCAAGTAATGCGGTGACAAGAGATTTTTTTCGCAAAGAATTCGATTTATTATTACATCGATGATATTCACGCGTCAAAAAAGGTGAATTAAGTCAATGCGTGGCTTTAAGAAGAAATATTGCTGCTTCTCCGAACTAAATTAAGCGTTCGCGTGTTAAAATAACTGAGCGCAAGTTGTAGGTTTAATATGCGAACAAATGCAGTTCGCTATTTCCGAGCGAGCATTTTTCTCCACCCAATTTTTAGCTTTTTCCATTAAATAGATTACTTCAACAATTTTTGCTAACTTTGTCTCTGAAGAATTTTCATTAATTAGTTAATATAAAATTTTATCTAAAAAAATGTTTTTATCACATTTTTGTCCAATCTTTGAAATGACTATCAACCAAAATGAATTATTTTGAAGTTAAAATTATTTGCATTAGTTAAATTATTTTTTTTCATTTATAAGCCTAAAGTATGAAATCAAAAATCTGGTGATTTCGGATTCTTAAATGATATGATTTAACAATAAAATGAAAATTACATTTGCATAAACAATTTTTAATTAAGCCCCTTTACTTCAAACTTGATAAGCGATTCTCCTACTCGTGCAAGTAATCTACCGTATACACTCTTCCGTGTTTCTTTGATGTTTAGATTATAATTTTCGATGAACCTTATGATTCTTATATGCATAAAAGATGAAATAAAACAATCGAATTATAGCTTTTCATATAGTTCATAGCGGTTCAAAGAATTGCAAAGAGCAAAAGGATGATTAGGAAGCTAACTTTAATCGATAAAGCAACGAATAAAACAAGAATTTTGTTACTCCTTTTTCGCTTGAATTAATCAACTATTTTTCAATCGAGTGAAAGTCAAATTTATCACGTCTCATACGTTTCTTGCTGCAAAAATTGCTTTTCTAACTTTTTTAAGTGATTCTCACATAAAAGCGTATTATTCACGAAAAGTGTGAATAAGAAAAAAATTTTGCCTTTTATGGGAAGCATGTTTTGCAGTGGTGTCTAAATAAAGTTCATTTATCGCAAATTCAGCTCACTTTATGTTTATTTACTGCCTGTGAAGTATGAATACATTCTGTTCAAATGCTTTTATTTTTTATATTCGTGTATTCTCTTTGAAATTTACGTTCACAACTCATTCATTCATTAACAGGAATTAGAAATGCTTTTTAACTAATAGTTCGGAACAAGAATTTTCCTTAAACGTAAATCAGCTTTAACCTCAAACACTGACAAGTGAATGAAGAGAGAATTTTGTAATTGAGCTCTGCTTTAATTGCAGTTAACGAACTTCAGATTGCAAAACACTTGAATTCACTACGAATTATGAGTAGAGCGAAAATATGAATAGAGACCAAAGCAGAAAGTAATGATACAAATTGCTTTCTCACACTTAAATGTACAAAAGAACATTGCGAACGATCATTGAGGCATTGAAAATTAAAACGTTTCAATGTAATCAATCTTTTGAATCTCGTAAAAATTATGCAAATGACCACAAACAAAGCAAAATCTTAATTGTTGCACTAGCATTAAGCCCATTCTGCAGTTGTCAAAACGAGATTGCGAAGTAACCTTTTTACATTCAAGATTTTTAAAAATGTTAATGAAAAGCACAGCTCAATTCTTGAGAAAATAAATTGATAAATTGAGAATTGTTTTCGAATTAAGATATCATTCAAACCATCGTTACAAAAAATAAGTTGGACTGATAACGAACAATTTTTTAATTGGAATATCAACAAAACAAAATGTAGAATCAGTTTTAGCATTCTGAAAATAGGGCAATTATTATTTTCATTTTCAAAAGAGGCACTCAACCAGATTATACAAAGTGGCGTTTGAATGCTAGGCCGTTAGATGGCGAGAGCTTCAAGCTCCAAACTCAAGCGAAAAAGTTTTTTCTTGAAAACTGAAGCTTTCGAAATCAACCGTTCGGTAAACTTAAGATTAAATTGAGCTCTTCAGTTAAAAATCCACGCTTGTCAGAAAAAGAAAAGATTTGATCTCGAATTATAAAATTCGTTAACGAAAAGTGGTTTTCGATGTTTGAAGCTCTACAATTTTTATGTAAAGTGCTTTCAGCGAACAGCTAACATTGGCGATAGGTGGCTAAAGATGACAAACGTAAATTAAACTGCTACAATCATGTCTTCCATAAATAAGAGACATTGCAACTAGGTTGAAACTAATATTTT
The DNA here is from genome assembly GCA_003675995.1 of Dinothrombium tinctorium. Classification (NCBI taxonomy): domain Eukaryota; kingdom Metazoa; phylum Arthropoda; class Arachnida; order Trombidiformes; family Trombidiidae; genus Dinothrombium; species Dinothrombium tinctorium. The sequence goes on along the minus strand of NCKU01004419.1, from coordinate 7,421 downwards.
AGATCTCTGCTCTTAAATTAAACATTTTATACAAAACTTTAACATAGACTTTGCTGAAACGCGTATTTCTCAAATTTTATGAGAAAAAAGTAATTGCCGCGTGGCTCTTTTTGTTGTAACTCTTTTGCGAAAGTGTCACTCGTTCACTGAATGCACCTTATTCAAGCTGTTTTCGTGCGATTCGAAGTCAGATTTTCGTAATGCTTGTCAGCTAACGCCCTTATTCCAGCAAAGTTACGCGTGTCCCAAAATGAGTGCAACACATATTTTATTTAATTTCTCTTTAAATTCAATTAAAAAGTTCTTGGTTTTGACATAATTGTCAAACATTCAACAACAACAACATACGAGAGGTTCGATTTGTGACCAACCAAAATCTTATTTATTATATTAAAGTGAAATATGTGTTGCGTTCACTTTTGGAGACAGTGAACTTTACAATAATAAAAATTTTATCAGCTGTTTATAAGTTCATTTGTTTTATCATTGTTTTCCTAGTACACTAGAAAATCCTTCACTTTATTTAAAACACACTTTAACGCAAAACAATGATTTGAAAGACTTTCTAGACACGAGTGTACACTTTGTCCATTTAAAATTAAAGCAAAAATAATTTAAAATTATAGTAAAAACTTTTATTTTTAAATGCACGCAGTGTTCAGTGACTGCCAAAAAGTTGATTGCCATTTTCCTCTCAAAATCGGTTCATTTCAATGGTAAATATGTGGATGAGATAAATAAATTTCTAGCACTCACTGAGCTTATCAAACCTTATTCATATGATTTTTATAGGAGTCAACTGAGCATAATAAAAATTTGTCAAGTGCAGCATGTTTTATTCAAATGTAGAAATTTTGCCAGTTAAACAATTATAATTTTCAATAAATAAAATTCAATAAATTGAAATGTCAAGTTCAAACTTTATTTTGATTTATCTTTTTTAGTGTTATATTCGTATTAGAACATAAAATGTAAAATAGGAAGAAGATGTATAGTCAATACAGTTTCTGAAAAAATGTTTGTCCGATAATTGATGGAGAGAGGCAAGCTAAGGGCGCGTTTCTCAATTTAAAATAAAACTTTGTGTTGTAAATAAACAACATTAAAAGCGATAAATGTTAAACACGCAAATAATTCCTTACCTTACCTTAGAAGAAATCGAAAAAACGATGAGATTGAATGAAAAGGGTTACTGATTGCTCAGAACTGTCATTTAACAAACAAACGATAACTTCATTTTTACAAAACAAAACAAATCACACTGAAATCATTTATTATTTGCACACGTTAATTTCACATTCCATTTGTAAAGTGAGTTTTAAAAAAAATATTTTTCATAAACATAATGAACACTTCGCTTTGCGTTGAATTCAACTGTTTGCAATCAGCTTTTATATGTGATAAGAAAACACGAAAAACTGTGTTCAATTTGCTGATCAATATTCGAACGGCGAGCAAACAATATGCATTAGCGGCAATGAAACCTATTTATTTGAACAAAATTGATAACTGTGCTTCATTTTACTTTTCATTATTTTTACTTTTAAGATATTAAATGATCTAATCAGGACAAACATTTTTTCTGAAACTGTATGTTTATGACTGCAATAAGAAAAATCAAATAAAACAATTAAAGCAACTCTTGCAATTTTTTGAAGCTTATTGAAAATGATAAGAAAATTACATTCAATAGACCAAAAACTCAAATTGGTCACAAAAGCATAGCATTTTGTACAAATTTAAATTTGAGCCATTTAAAAAAGGATGCTGATGCTTACATTGAAAACGATTCACAAATAAAAATGTTAAAATTTGTTAATCCAATCACTTTAAACTAATTTAGCAAGTAAGAGGGAACCATTTAAGATCTTATCTCCCTAACCAATAAGGTTTTGCTTAGTTTGAAATTCAAAAATTGCCTCAGGAGAAAAATGTTTGCGACGAAAACATATATTCTAATTAAATATTACTTGATTTAAATTTGTTTTGAAATTTTGTAAAGCGAAAAACACTGCGCAATTAATTAAAAAAATTATTTAAGCTTGAAACTAATAATTGTACTTCTAAATGGGGAATTTATATATTTAATTAATTAATTTCGAAGAATTATCGGCCTGGAAAATGTACGCTACTGAAATCGCTTAGTTTTTTAAACAAAATTATCCAATTTAGCCAAGAGAAATACAATTACAGTAAACCGCACAAAAATCCCCCACCACAAATGCGCATATACATGCTAGGGTGAGAATTTTTGTGTGGTTTACTGTACAATTATTAAAAGTAAACAGAGGGACAAAAATTTCATTTTCATTTCATTTTTGAATATTAAGTTTATAAGATGGTGAGATTACATTTTAAGAATTGTGACATTGAAGATCTAAAGTTTTCATGAAGATTTATCTTCAAATGTATCCTAAAGTTTACTCAATTCTAATCGTACTCATCATAAGGAGCGAATTGAAATGCTTATAGCTATAGAAACAATAAAAGTTTAATGTTTGACAAGTAATAGAGAAAAGATCAAATGCAAAAGTCCTCCAACATTACAAATTTCAAAAAGCTCATAAGACCTAGTAAACTTGTTTTTTTTTATATTTAGGACAATTGAATATTTCTTATCGTTAAACCAGATTCGTAAAGTAGATTCTATGAACTGTTGATTCGTTAAGAGCAAAGAACGAAAACAATTCAAAAATTGTTACTGAATTGCATATTTTTTGTTTTCATCAAAAGAAATGTCATCAATGAAATATTAATGAATAATTAAAAAAGCTTGTGACGATTAGATGTTGAATAATGAATGCGAATTTCTATCATCAAAATCTTTTGAAAGGTCAATTGCAGCATCTTTAATTTTATCCCAAGAGCTTCAACTCCGAGTTTTTAAAAACACTCCTATGTTGCCTATGACTTTTTCAACGTTGAATATTTTATGAAATTTGATTTGTGAAAGATTGAATTGCATTTTCAAGCTATAAAACCAATTCACATTTTTGGAAAAGTTGAAATATGTTTATCGTTAAAAATAAAACGTCGTGTTCTTTATTACCTTTTAAAATATTTTTATTGCCATATAACAAACTCTAAAAGTTATTTTTATTCATTCATCTTAGTTTATTAAATAAAGCGAAAAATAGAAAGCAAGTTAAAAACAAAAGCTGTGAATTCGCTTTGATTTAAAAGATTAAGATAATTTCTAATTAGCTAATAAAGAATTTTCACCTAGTAATTATCTTAAATGCTTGCTTGTGAAACGAAAATATGATTTTAATTCGTGGTCTGAATGGTTGTTATTTATTTTCCGCAGCCCGTATTTTCAGCGTTTAAGCAATGAAATCTAAAAAGCTACTTTTCTAGTTAAAGCAAATACAAATCTCACAAGTGAAAGAATGACAATTATGTAATTTGATCGAGAATGTTATTATGTTACTATTCTGTTCACAAAAAAATAATCTCGTTTTCGGCGCTTTGCTTTATCCTGGACAGATTAGTGCACCCACATCTAAAAATAATCTTTCACTTTATTGCAGTCAGTTAAAGCATGTTTAGAGTAAATGAAATACGAATTTGAATACGAATGTACTACTGTTTCAAAATAAAATGTTTCGATTATCGAAATGTAAGCTCAACTGCAAAGCATCACGAATAATTGAGCGTCTCGTAAAAGTTGCTTTGCAGTTAAGCTCATTTTCGATAATCGAAACATTTTATTTTGAATCGGTAGTACTTACATGGAATGAGTTTAAAGCGCTCTCATTGACAAGATAAAAGCACTCAAAATATAGAAAATTAGAGCGACAAAGGTTTTTTAATTATGTAAAATTTTAATATTTTTACAAGAGTTTTACAATTTTAGTTTTTACAAGACATTCCGAAAATTCCTTTTTTTGTTATGATAAGAAATAAACTTGAAGAAATAAAAAAAGCTCAAAATAGTTGTAAATTAATGTTTTGCGCTTCGAATAATAAGAAATTTTTGCTTAAGATAAAATCGAACCGCACGCTATAATGAGGCTTATTGCACTGTTCAATTAATTTAATTTTTTTATGATGAAATCTGAAAGAAAGTTAATTGAGAAAAAAAAGCTGAAAAGTGAAAACGAGTAATTAACGTGAATTAAAAAAACGAATCGAGTGTGACACCCGCGATTGAAGGATCTTTCGACGAACGCTTTTTGAGGTCGCGACATTTGCGAAAAAGTTTCTAAACTAAAACCGAAGCGAAAAAACTAGAACCGAACCAAAGAGAAAGCCAAATGCAAGGCTATATTTAGGTGGTGACGTTAATTTTTTTTCGAAAGTGAAAAGACGCGCTATTTATACGATGAAAATGTTGAGCAGCGGAATAAATTTGTGCGCAAATCGTTTTGTTGTGAGAGAAAGCAATAATAAAGCTCTCGAAAGTAGTGATTGCGCCTTGATTGCATTTTAAACAATAATTACAATGCATTCGCTTTTTTACTCGCTTTCGAAAAGTAGAACAATAAGTGAAGTGAGTGCTATTGAAAGTTCTTTCTCAGACACGAACTGAACAAGTCAGTTTTTTCAAAGGCTTCATCAAAGTTTCCAAGCAACAAACAATGGTTCAAAGTTTGCTGTGTTTACGTTTACTCAAGTCATAAGTGTTCGTTTTAAGTTAAAAAAAAAGCCACGCAAAGCTGAGTGGAAAGCCAATTGATGTGTTGAGATATCGTCTACTCTGTGATTGCATAATGAATTCTTGCTCGACGTGTTGATTTCACGCGCGGGAATCATATAAACAGTGACTACGGTGTTGAATGTGGCCAACTGCTGTCAGAAGCGCTCTACAAGTCACCTAATACTTGTGGTTCGTTTTTGTTCATTATATCGCATGGCCGCATTCTTTGCTATTTCGGCTTTTTGAAGCGCTTCTCAATCAAGATATGATTTAATTTTGCTTACTTTTCATTTCAAATACTCACGTTTCAATTGCTTGCAAGATAAAACAAGATAAAACAAAAAGCACTTTCGATAAATTAATATGAGACCGTCGCCATCGAAAAGTCAATATAATGTGTGAGTATATTTTAAACGCTCGACTTTTTACGGTATGTAATAAACTGTTGTTCTATCGTTGCAAAAGTAGTTTTGCGATTCGATTTGTTATACAACAGCTTTACTAAAATTTTTGTTACACAACCTTTTTATTAACCTTCCGTTCAGAGCAGGCAATTATAATGCGAAACCATGTTTTTGTCGACTTCAATTGTTGTATCCGTTCATTGAATATCATCTAGATTTTAATATTTGTGAAAGTGTTGAAACAACATTTAACTGAACATTTTTAGGTTGCTTAAAAAAAAGAGATTTCAATTTGAAACTTTTGATTGACTGCAATTATAAGGCTGAACTAAGCAATTAGTAAAAAAATTCGAATGAATTGAAGTTTTGTCTCTGTGCATAATTTGCTTAATATGAATTAAACTTTGCTCGACGCGAGTGTTTCAAAATTTTTTTTAAAATCAAGTTTTCTGTGCAAGCAACACACAAAGAAAAGATAAATGGCATCGGAAAAGTTCTTCATAAAATCAGTGATAGCTCTATCTCTATTGAAGTGAGTTTAACTTCTCATTCTAATTAAAAGAAGTCAAATAGCTGCTTTTTGCTTTTCTTGCCATCGCTCGAAGCTGGTGTTCAATTCAAAAAATTGATTGAAATGTTTATTATTCAGTAAATAATGCGTATTGGTATTAATGCGTAATTCGTATTAGTTTTTTTGTTGTTTCCATTGAGCAAAGTTTATCTACCGTCAATGTTATTATTATTATTCCTCTAAAACAATGTTTAAAATTGTGAGTTAAGTGAGCGATAATTGCTTACCTCATTTTATCAAAAGTGACGCTCACTTTGTGACTGTGAAAAGTCGCATTTTGCATTTGTTGAACGCGAATAAAACTGTTTTTTAGTAACGTTTTCACAATAAAAAAAGCAAATTAAAAACTTTCACGGTTAACTATTTATTGTGAGGCCTTTTAAATTTATTCAAAGCGTCAAAGCAAATAAATTATTTTTTCCACCCACTCGCTCTTTATCGCGGACGATGAGGCGTTTGGAACCAGCGATCGCGTTTGCCAATATAAACGGGTAAATCTATTAACTTATATGTGAGAATGACTGCTTTGTTTAGAAGTTTGAGTTTTTTGAACTGCGCACTCCTTGCTTTTCAGAAGCTAGAAACAATCGTTTATATTATTTGAATTATATTATTCAACTTACTTTTCTTATTCGACTTGCTTTTATTCAACAAAAATTTGGGTAATTAATTGCCAGTTTCGTTTTCTGGTTTGCAAAGAAGCACGCAATTCTTTGAAAAAAAAAGCTTGATGTAGACCACACTTTCAAAATTCATTTACTATAGAGTTATATGTCGAAATTTTCATGAATGTCTACAAAAAAAAGAGCTAAATTCAATGTCGAATTAACATTGAAAAACTTGACAACCTTGTTATTAAAGAAGAAGATCGAAAGTTTCGTACTTTTCTGTAAAAATCTGTTTTCATCATTTCTTCAATCGCTGCCAGTAGATTGTTTATTCATAAAAGTTTTTTAAATCTATCGCAAGCGTTCAAATGTACGCATACAACAAAAAGCTGAAGAAAAGTGTGCATTTAACTTTGCGACGAAAAATGGCCACTGAATTATTGACCATTATCAAATATTTCTCTATGCTGTAAGTCTTTTTTCTCTTTCGTTAATCACAACGAAAGAACGAAGCTTTTATATTTACAATGGTTGACTTGTGTTATGTCTGCAAACCATTTTCGATATTATTTTTCACCGTTTGCATGGTTTCTACCTTTTATTGTTTCATACCATGATTAAAACAGACGAGTTTCGCTTTTGTGATGTAGTAATTTGTTAGTATGTGTTTTCATCATAACCACCACTGTTTTGAGCCTGTGTTTGTTGTTTACGTGCTTCATATGTTATTTCGTTATTTGAGTCAAAAAAAGTTTTTGCGTTTTATTGAATAAAGTTTTTGAAATAAAAGAAATTCACATAGAAAAGTAAGAAAATCAATGGTATGTAAAATATGAAGCTTAAAATTAAACTTTGCTTTGAAGGCTTTTAAATTTTCAATTAACTCGTGTAATTCAAAATTCCACCACTTAATATAAACCAGAACCTCGTTTTTATGAACCGTTTTTTGTAGAAAAAAATCATTCATTTAAACGATCAGTTCATAAAAGGTATTAACAACACTATAAGACGTGATTTTTTTCATAAAACGAAGGCTTCATGAAAAGGAAAGCTTATAAAAACGAGATTTGATTGCATTTCGTTTTTGATTTACCATGACTTTACTTTTGTCAGTAAAGTGAATCGAAGCAAAAACTGGTAAAGAGATATGATTACAACGCGAGACAAAATCAGATCCGACTATTGTGAAAAGCTAGAAT
>NCKU01004418.1:0-12336 GCA_003675995.1 Dinothrombium tinctorium | reverse complement strand
GGGTGAAAACTCAAGAAAAAGATATGAAAAAAGTTTATGATATTACAAATTTGTTGACAAACGGAACTGAAGAAGATATTGAAAACGCAGTTGTCAAGAATTTTTCTATGAAAATCAATCCGGAAAAGTTTCCGCTTGACAAAAAAGCGTTAGTAACGATTATAAATGGAATTATTATCTGCTCTTAACATATCGTATTCTAAAAGAAATTGAAAAATCAAACGAAAATAATTGTGAATATAAGTTATTTCATCTATTACCATGCTATAGTGTCAAACTAAAGCATATATATATAAATTTGAATACTTTACATTACATTCTTAACCGTATGCTTAAAGAATTGAATCCGAATGCAAAAAATATTGATTTATACAAAAAAGAAGACGAAAAAGATTTAGAAATTTGGAAAAAATTTTTCAATATTCGAGAAACACCACCAAAGAATCAATTCACTTTCTGTATTTCAACAAATGGTTANGAAGCAGATATCCACATGAAAAGATTGGAGAAAGAGAAAACAAATGCAAGAGAAATTTCGAGTCGAAATTTTGACCTTTTTGTTGGAATAGATCCTGTTAAAGTTTTCCTAGCTGCATGTGTAAAAACATATTGTAAAGAAATGAAAAAAACTAAGGAAATACAAATTAAAGCAAAAGATTTTCATGAAAATAGCGGTCAAAAAGTTAGAAGAGGCAAAACATACAATTGTAGAAAAAAGTCAGGAATACTGGATTTGGAAATGGCAATTACATCACCTAAAACAAGTAACTCAGAAAAAATTTTACAAAATACAAGGACGTGTTTTCAAGTATTTGACGAAAGATTTAAATTTTACGGAAGAAAATCTATGGTGAAACTTTGCTTTGACAGATATGTGTTAGAGAATTACGAGCTTAGCAAATATGCTAAAAAATTATCGATTTCAAGCAAAAAACTTGTAAAAATGTCTTTATTGGATTTGGTGGTTCAAATATTGTACAAAAAGGACGCAATCGTCCTGATACTCCGGTTCTCGAACTGAAAAGAATATTAGCTTCGTTTCGTAATGTTTTTGTACATTCAGTTGATGAGTACAATACAACAAGGATATGTTCAAAATGTCGACAAAACAAGCTTGATATTGACAAGAAATCTCGTATTGTATATTGTAGGTCTTGTGAAAAAGAAATGGATAGAGACTTCAATGCTGCAAATAATATCCTTTTTCTTGGTATACACCAGTTGAAATTTGGATTTTCAATGCGGCCAAATGTTTTTTCAGTGGGACCATAAAGGACATTCCGTAACCTTTGGCTTAATAGACCCTTATGGGTCTCCGAAGGCTAAATCGATCATTCTCATTTATTTTTCTTTTGTTTGATTCTCTCTTTTCGTTTTGTGCTCCTACCAGTACTATTAATACTGGTACTACTACTACTACTTACTTCTAATTCCTGTGTTCGTTCACTTTCATGATTTTGAGGAACAAACTGTTTTCTTCCACTGAAACTTTCTTCATTGTAAACATTAAATGAAACACAATTTTGTGCAGTGTTTCTATTATCGTAACTTTTTGAATTAAAAGTTGTGCAAAGAACTCTAATTCTGAAAAAATCCTCTTTTTTCATGTACCAATTAGAGTATAAAACAAGCTCTTCATTCTTTTTGATCGGTCTCATGGCGATAAAGCCCTTCTCTTCCGAGAAGATTATATTCGGTGTATTTTCTGCTATGGCGATTTTATTGTTATCTTTCTCGCCAATGTCTACTTGTACACTTATTGTGTTTAAAATTTCGTAAAATTGTCCAGAATAAAGACTTTCAATATTTTTATACGCAGAACGGAAATTTTGTAAAAAAATATTTGAGTGTAGAAAAGAGAATAGCCTTTTGTTATAAATCATGTATGCATCTTTGTCTTTTCGCCTTTTCCCACCAAAATCATGTGAGGGAAAATCGAATAAAGTGAAAAAAAATTTTAAGAAAATTTTATGCATTTCAACAAGTTTGTCGAGTCGAAATCTATTTCTATTTATCGTATAATTTACACTCTCATAAGGATTTTTATTGAATGGCTTTTCACTTTCGTTTAAGTGCTCATTAAGTAATATCGATGAGAAATACCTATCGAAAGGTTTCGATATGAGAAAAACTTCATTTTGTTCTGCTTTAACGGTTGAATTTTCACTTTGATACTTCATCACTTCAAGCAAATATTCTTTCAGTTCTTCGATCGATAAGCTAAGTACTTGCTCGCAATAAGAGCCTAATGGAAGCACCACATCATTTCTGTTAAACACTATATCATCACATAAATTGCTGCTTGTTTGTTCACTAAAAAGACACAAATTTCGCATATATTCATCATGTTCATTTAGAGGGAGATCAACCGAAGAATATTTTTCGACATCTGTAGAGGTAACTTCATATTTGACAGATTTTTCTTTGAGTCCAAACATTAAACTAAGGTGTTCGAGGCAAATATCATGAAAAATTTTCGATATTCGTTTATTCGATGATGTAAAAGTGAATAACGATGAATCATGAGGAAGAACACAAAAATTTTCTGCATTCATTTTATTTTTATTAAATTAAAAATAGAGCAGAATAATGAATTCAATATCACAATTTGATTTTGAAGATCTTCAAAATGTTATGACTGAAAACGAAGAGAATGAGTTTGACTTTTTCAGAGCGCCAAACTATTCGAATCAGCAGCATAGTTTGAGACAAAATCAAATTATACAGGCTGACATAAATCCTAGAGAAAATGTTTCGTTAAATCAAGTACAAATTGACCCTAATGAAAGAAATCAATATAATAATGGAGCGTTAATCGTTGAAACTGAAACGCCGTTGAACCACATTAATGAGTGTAGAAATGAGTCAGAAACAAATGCAATCCAAGATTGTTACACTAATGAAGATTTCGTTCAACAAGTTGAACAACAAATCAATGATGAAAATCCATCTCTCGCCGCAAATGTACCAGAAAGAGAATCACATGAGGAAGATGAGCAATTAAATGAAAATCTTGATTATTATTCGAATTCAGTAGCATCACCTTTGATTCATGATGAGCAATCAAAAAATCCTGTTCTAGTTGAGTTAGAGGCGAAAAAAAGGCTTGAAAAAATCGAAATGACAATTTTTAGCACTGGAGTATATAGGAAATTAAACGATTTATTTAACGATGATGGACAGGGCAAGATGAAAGTGTTTTACGATGAGCTAGTCGGCCATATAATAACAGCAGTTAAGCACAAAAACTATAGTAATTTACAAAAAATTGACAAATACATTAATACTCAACTTCAAGCACTTTATTCTCCTTTCAATTTTATATTTACAATTTTACAAGATTTAATGAAAGATGGATATTTAGAAGAATATATAGATGTAGGAACAGTTCAAAATACATTAAAATTTATAAGCATTCACAACAATATGAAACTTTATGACACTAAATTTATAGTTTCACAATTTGAAAAAGACAACGAAATAGATTTATTTCAACCACTTAGTTATAGAACTCAAGGAATTATGGTCGGAAGTGCTTGCATTATTTCTCTTGTTATAAATTCAATCAAAAAATGGAAACATGAAGTTTCACAAAGAAATCAAGAGAAAAGTTATTCTCCTTTTTTGAGGGAAAGAGATGAATTAGAATTAGAAGAAGCTGAAGGTGGTGATGAGTTTCAAGATTTGCGGGAAGATGAAAATTACTTCGACTGAAAATAATGCACTTTAGAAAGATCGAAAGATTCTGAAAATCCGAACGTTACCGAATGTCTTATTCATTAATCTGCCACTGAGAAAGAATTCGATGACAGAAATTGAAAATTTTTTACGCATTTATAGCAAGAAAAAGAATACTCTGCTCGGTATTCAGGTCTCGATCCATTTTCTTTTCTCAAGATCTAAAATAAACAATACGAGATTTCTTGTCAATATCAAGCTTGTTTTTTCGACATTTTGAATATATCATTGTTGTATTTTTCACCTTCTTATGAAAATTTATTGACTTATTTACCGAAAGGTAAAAAAGATAATAAAAGATGTCAAGAGATAATTGTATTAAGTACGACACTGATATAAATAAAGTTAATCGAACTTGCATATGTCAAAATTTTGAAAATACTCGCTGCAAAAGTCCAACAGTAACATTCCCAGAGCTATGCGACGATCATCTTTTGAAAATCTTCGGACTTGAGGAACAATTATGCCCAATGCCTGCGCATGTGATTGATTTCGTTAAAATTCCTGGTAATGTTAAAGCTTATCGAGGATGGTCGCTTTTTGCTAAAGATGCAGAAAAGAAAGAGAACGAAAAAACTATTGTTTTCAATAAGAACGATACAATTATTCCATTTTCTGAGTATGTAAAGTCTTTTTTTGAACAAGGCAAAGTCGTTTATCCACTTCAAAAAAATTATAACCAGTTTTACACAACATTGCAACGAAAAAGTCGTCAAGACCAAATTGTGAAGTTGTTAAATTCAATGAGCTTAAAATGTAATTCTCAAGCTCTTCATAAATGTTTAATCGATGCTACCAATGAAAAAGCGATAAAAACTTCCAGAGTTTTCAATGAAACTTCAAAACCTTATATTCTCTCGAAACCATTACATAAATTTCTTGCAGTGATTCAAAATTTTAACGGACAATGTAGAGAAACAGAGAAGAAGTGGAACCGTACAAGTTATACGATGGAATCAGACATTCTTGCAAGAAATCAAAATTACATATATAATGCATATAAGACATTTCTTCAATTCTATATGATAAGAGACATAAATTTTCCAGAATATGAACAAAAACCTTTAATGCATGAAGAAGAAAATCTATACGATCTAATTTACATGCGAGAATACGATGTTTTTGTGAAAAAAGCTGTAAATCATGAAGAATTATCACAGTATCTTTTGCGACCCCTGCTTAATCAATATTATGAGAACATGGATCCAATCAAAAAACTTTCTACATATAGTGTTATTTTTGCACCATTATTAAGTGGGCGCGTTCTTTCAATGCTAGCTAATATTGATATTCCAATATCAATTGAAAATGTTTCATTTAACAAAGATATAGATAATGAAACGTTTTTCAAACTTTACTTTCCAATGAACTTTGAGTGGTCTTTGAAATTATATAACAAAAAATACAACACTGCAAATTACATTGTCAACTATTTTCGAGGAAAATTCGATAATGAACACGAGCAATTTTTATCAAGTGAACAAAAATTATTGGAATATGATTATTCGGATTATGTCGAAACAGATGATGATTTTATTGAAGACAATTCTAATATGGAATATACAACGTCACCAGTAAAATTAGAACAGCCAGAAATGCGGGTACATTATTATTCGAAAACGCCTGGAAATGTTTTCCTAGATTATGAAAGAGGTATTGTCGCGTTAAGAGATATATACAATGGTGAAGAATTATCTCTTTCCTGTACAAGAGGCTACACAAAGGAATCCTTTATGAAAACAAAATTTATGCTAGGGAATAGTGAAAATATATTCAAGTCACAATGTAATAAGTTTAAGTATATATCTGTCCCTAGTAGTGGTAAAAAATCGTATCAAAAATTAGAAATGAATTTGTAACTGTTCGAAAACTAATATTGAATTAAAAATGTTCTATTTCATTTATTTTCTCTTTACTTTGTTCATAAATGATTGTGTAAACAATGAATCGATTCAGCGATTTTATTTTCAAAATTCAACTCATTATTCTGCAATAGCATTTCATGAAAACCGTGATAGAATCATAATCGGTGCTGAAAATCATGTCTTCTTTATTGAAACTAGAAATTTCACTCTCAAGAAAAGTATAATTTTCAACACACATGGACAAGGTTATTCTTGTAGTTATATTGATGAAGATCCGAGAAGGTGTTCAAACTATATAATTTTGCTGATAAATTTCTCTTAAACTCATGTTTTCGCATGTGGCACAAGTGGTTTTTCGCCAATGTGTTATATGATTCCCTTTGAATCTGAAACAGGAATAAGTGCCGAAAAGGGTAATCTCATGTGTCCTCCTTATAAGGATTCAAATTTTTTGACCACCGTTACGAGAGAAAAAGAATTTTTTTATGCCGGAAAAATTTATAACGAAGATGAATCGAGCAATTTTATCTTCAATTTTGACATCAACCGCAGTGTCGGAATCGTTAAGAAGAATTACCTTAATCAAGTGATCCAAACATTGATCTTAAGCTTAAAATGGCTTAATTTAGACGCTCATTTTGTCGCCTCATTCGAGAATAGAAAATTCGTATATTTCGTTTTTCGAGAAACTGCAATTGAAGCTCTTAATTGCGATAGCAACGAAATTTTCTCAAGAGTTGCAAGAATATGCAAAAATGATAATGGAAGTAAGCAGGTTTTTCTAACGTTTGTAAAAGCAAGAATAGTTTGTTTTTTACCCGGACAAAATTCATTATACTACAATGAAGTAATAGCGGCAAAGTTCATTAACGGTCGATTATACGCACTATTCAAGATATCGCACTCATCTATAAACGAATTTGCACTTTGTGTATTCAGTGAAGAGGAAATCAACTCGGCTTTTGAGGGAAATTTTCTTCGCCAATACAAAGAAAATATGCTTTGGCAAAGCATAACTTCGAAAGAAGCTAGAATGCAATTTAATTGCGAGGAACAAAATATAGAATCACAGGAATTCGTTCAAGACAATTTCCTGCTTGCTGAAAAGGAGATAAAACCGTTAACTGAGTCGCCGCTAATTGTGGAAAAATTTTTCAATTTCACGCATATTGATGTTATCAGTTCCACAACATTTAACAATCAGCGAGTAGATACAATATTACTTCTAACTAGATACAATACGTTGAAAAGATATGTTTTGCAAGATCAAATTGAATCGAAAATTTGCATGATTAGCGAACGTCAATTACCTATTAACGAGAACGATTTTGTTCTTACAATGAAAGCAAACGCTCGATTAAATTCAATTGTAATTGGAACAATCAAAGAAGTAATAAAACTTTCGATTGCGGATTGTGAAAAATACACAAAAAAATATGAATGTTTGCATAGCCACGATCCATTTTGTGGATGGAGTGTGAAGAGTGAAAAATGTAAACCATTTAATGAGGTTCATATTAAAGAATGGGAACAAGTAAATGAATTCAAATGTAAAGTGCCTAACAAGAAATGGTCTAATTGGAAAGAATGTAATGAGACGTCGGCAAGAACGAAAAATTATTGCTTATGTCGACATGAAATCTGTTATTCGGAAGAATGCCTGAATAAAGCAAGAGAAATTCAGGTCTTTAATTGTACGAAAAAAACAGAGATAAAATTCGTTCAGAGTTCAAATTCTAGAAGTGATTGCTCTGATCATCATCAGATTAGCAAGTCAACTGATTTAATAGTAACAAAGTCGAACTGGACCCAATGGTACACTGTGAATAGAACAACTGATGGAAAATTAATGCAAGAAAGAATTTCATTTACATGCATCGCAATTGTCAAGAATAAAAGATCTTTAATCGAAATAAGTAAAGAACAAAGATCAATTAAATTGAATAATAGTTTCAAGAGTGAAAAAATTAAAGAAAATGAAACTTATTTACATAATAGTAATTGTATAAAAATGAGTACAATTTTTATGGTCGTGGGTATAGTGAGTGGTGTTATAATAACGCTGATTTGTCTAAATATTTTCAAAAAGTAAGATCAAAGAAAGAAGAGAAGAGAAATAAAAACCCTAAAAAATGAACGTCGAAGAAAGTGACTACAATTTTTGCAGAATATGTCAAGAGCCGCTTAATCATCAAATTGATATATGCTTCGAACCGTGTAAATGTTCGGGCTCAATGGCTTACGTTCACTTGGATTGCTTCGAACTTCAAATAAAAAATTCAAATTCGAAACAATGTAATATATGCAAAGAACAATTCAAATACGTTGAAGAAGAAAGCATTAAAATTGGATGGCGACTTTTCTTCACTTCAGAATTTTTTGCATTTATTTCTATGAATATTTTAATTTGGTTTATCTTTACATACTTGATTCTACTTTCTGAGTGTTTCTTTGATCTTGTTGTAATGCATGAAAAACAATATGGAGAGGAGCCAATGATAAAACTGCTCAAGTCAAAATTTAACATCTTTGTAATAAAAGTAGGAAATATATTATTACTTTTAATTTATTTCACCGGTTTATTTGCCATTGGGTTCAATATTTTTGATTTTGTCTTTTTGCAATGGAATAGGCAAAATAAAAGATTTTTTGTAAATTATGTGAAAAGTGTTGATGACAATCCGTAAAAAGAATTTAAATAAAATGAATTTACAGTATTCCGGGCAAAATTTGGAAAAATGCGAAAACGATTTCAAGATTTTAAAATGGCTTGAACAAAAACAAAATGAATATCGTCGAAAATTTTATAAAGATAAATTTGAAAGCTGCGTTCAGCATTTATTTTCTTCACTTGAAATACTCCGTTCTAATGTTGATTACATTCTACTCTTAAATTTTTACATTAAAAGCTTTTATATAATCGCAGTTGAAATTTTGTTCCAATTGAAAAAGAAATATGGATCTTGTCAAAAATATCATAATTTTGTTTTCAACTACTTCGATTCATATATGGCTGCTTATATTGAATTTAGAAATAATTACATAATATGGTTAAACGATGTTATACATCAGTTTGAAAAAATTGTCAAATTAATATCCTCAATGAAATGATGCTATTATCTCAATATTGTATAAACGTAACAAATTCGTTCAATTGATTTTTGTAAATTTTTTGTACCTTCACCGCCTCCAGTATTTTTCCAATATTGTAATGCAAAGTTTGTATTTCTACAATAAATTACATATTTGAAATGTTCTTCAGCTTTTTCTACATTAGTTTCGTTTATGATTAAGTGAAAATTATTGTTTTTTTCAAAAAAGCATAGGATGTAACTGAAATAATTTAAAGAAAGTAAAATGTATTCAAAAATGCTTGTTGAATTTTTTAAAAAATTTTCATTTCGAAGCGTTAAATTGTAAATATGTGGAATAACTGCAACAATTACAACGGGAATAAGTGGAAAGGTTGCTTTAAAAAATTGATATGCAAAATTTTTTGGAATACATTTTGAAATTACTGATGAAAGCTTGTGATTAAATTCTGTCAATAAATTCTGATCATCTCTTAATATTGTTAAAAGCTCCTTCAAAATTTTCAAAACTTTTGTTAAATTGTAATTAAAAGAAAATTGTTCGTTTCTATTAGGTAACAGTGGAATAAAAGGAGGAAAAATTTCAAAAAGCTCCTGTACTTGTTCTTTATAATTATTGTTGTTAAGTTTTTGTGGTAACTTTTCGTTTCGAATTTCATCGAAATAAATATAAACACTTGTAATGAATGCAATAATTGCATTTTCGTAACCTTTTGCACTTAAAGGCGAAATTCGACGCACAAAACCAATTATGCTTCTCTTGTCGAGTGAATTTCTAATTTCACTTATATTGAAAAACTCTATATTTTCGAAAAACATTGACAGGCCAGGAAGAGAGTTTAAACTTATGCCAGTAAGTCCTATTAAAAAATCATCTTTAAAGTTTTCAACTGAAAGAGGCTCTTCAAATGTCTTAGCAATATTTTTTGATTCCTTCATAAGACTTGAAAAAGGAACATGTTTACTTGATGCAAAAACGCCAGTTATTTCAAAAGGAATTTCAACATCTTCATTTAATAAAATTTTCTTTAAAAAGAACACGACTGTATCCATAAAATTGGTGACTTCTTTGTAAAATCGCTCTATTTCATTTCGTGTAAAAATTACGATTTCTTTATCAATCTCATTGAATATACAATTTATTCCTTTGACAAGGATTTCATCAATATACTTTTGCGCTTGTTTTCTCATCAATTCTTCCATTTTTTGGTCACATGCCGATTCTTTAAACCTTATTGTTAAATCAGAAGAAAATATTTTCAAAATATCAAATACATTACTTTTCCAATTTTCGAGATCTGAAAATCGCCATCGTGTGAGAGAAAGCTGAAAAAAGAGAACGGTGTTTCTTTGATCCACTACAAAAAGAATTTTTCGCTTAATAATTTCTACAATTCTTATCAATTTTTTAAAAATTTCTTCAACTTCATCGACTTTTTTATCTTCAATCGATGGAGTTGGAATACTCTTATTCGGTGGAGCAGAAGCAAAATTTTTACTTAAAACGCGATACATTCTTTTTATTGACACTTGTCTATGTAACAATTTTGTCAATTATTTTCAATTATTTTTATAAAATATGGAATAAGTTTATTGAATCGGAGCTAGAAAAAGTTCATAATGAAATTAATGGCATATATTTATCATCATTTCAAATTGCTTCTAATATATCAATCTACTTAATTTCAAGTTACTCAAGTTTAAAACAGTTGAAAGAAAATTTTTTTGTTGATTTCGAAGTAATTTTGTTTTCATATAACCATTATTTGTATCGAATTGAAAATATGTTAAACAATGAGTGCAATGAAAAAGGCGTCGCTTCATTTCATATTATATTAAACAAAGAATCACAGACAATATCAGAAAAATTTTACTGTTTAGATAAGTGGGTAAATAAGTTTTTGAAAAACATAAAAAATCTAAAGTTTGACATTTTGAAAGTGTTTAATAGTAATGAAAAAATTGAAGATATAGTTAGAGAAATACTATTGATAGAAAGTAGAAAAAATTAATGCTTGGCAGAAAGATATTTTTCAAAGAAATCAAAATTTTCGAAAATTTCGATTTTTCAAAAATTAAAATTTTCAAAAATTTCGATTTTTCAAAAAACAAAATTTTCAAAAAATTCGATTTTTCAAAAAACCAAAATTTTCGTAATTTTGATTTTTCAAAAAATCGAAATTTTCGAAAAAACAATTTTTAAAAAATTTAAAATTTTTAGTTTTACATGGGAAAAGATATCTCAATCTAAAAATTTACCAATTTTTTATAATTTTCATTTTTCAAAACAATAAAAATTTCAAATTTTGAAATTTTGAAAAATCAAATTTTTCAAAAATACATTTTTTGAAAATTTTTCATTTAACGTTTTCATTTTTGCTTTCGATTTGATTCATTACATTTTTCAAGACACTTCCTGTTTCTCCGATTATAGGTATATCATATTCTTTGAAGTTCAATATTTTATCATGAAAGCATACAATTTTCATTCTTTCAATTTTCTTTCCGTAATTTTTCTCAAGAATATATCTGTATATATTTACTTGCCAAGCGTATTTCATAAATGTTGAATTTGGTGTATCTTGTATAAATCCTTCACAAACAGATTCATAATATGAACTAACTTCTTTTGTTCTCTTCCAGTCGCAAAGAATTAAACGATCATTATCCTTTTCATTAATTTTGTATAAAATATCAACACATCCAGCGATACTTAGATTTTCATCGTAAACGAAAAATTCTGTTTGATATGGAATAAAGTTGTTGTATTTCTTCTCAAAGTTTTTAAATTGCTGAAATTCAAGCATATTCATCATTTCAGAACTTAACTCATCTCCCTTGTAGTACGATTCAATCAATTTGTGAATCTTTTCTCCCATTTTTCTCGACTTTTCCCATTCTTCAAGAATGCTTTTTCGTTCCCTTTCGAAGTACTTTGAATTTGGATCTTGAGTAATTTTTTTGATCACTTCTTCTTTATCGAATTTCGGAAATAATATTTCGTTCACAATTTGTGTAACTGAGTTTCGAAAATTTTCTTTCTTTTGCTCACTGGGAATTTTCTCTGGATGTTTGATATAATAGTATTTGTGCTTTTTCGCGTCAAAACTTAAATGGGAATTTCTTTTACGATCACTTTCTGAAAGAAAAAGTTTAAATTCAGAGCTTTTATTCATAATTAAAAAGTCTGGTGTTTAATTTAATTCAAAGTTTACAATGAATGGTTCGATGAACTCAGAATCTATTTTATATCCTGAAAATCAGAATTACATATTCAACGACAAAAATGCAATGATGCCTTTGTATAAGCCACCGAAGAGGATAATTATAACAAATAACACAAAAAGTTCGCGTCAAGTAGTGAAAGGTGATATTGTTATGAGCTTACAAGATTTCGCAAACATCGTGAACCAAATCAAGTTGAAAAAATTTGAATTTGATATGAACAAGATGCACCGACCATTACAAAGCGAAATGTTCAATCAGAAAAGAACTGTAATATGTTCGGTTTGTGGTGAGAAATTAATCAACGAAATTACTAATCGTTTAAAGTCGTACTGTAGTAAATGTAAAACAAAGTATTCGAAAACTATGTATCTAACTCCGTTGAAAGAGACCACAGAAATCTCAAAGTTATATAA
>NCKU01004417.1:0-12349 GCA_003675995.1 Dinothrombium tinctorium | reverse complement strand
TACTATACACATGTATATAGATTATTCAATTTAGATAAAATAAAAAATGACAACATAATATGACAAGACATTAGATGATGTTATATAAAATAGATAAACGATAAAATAAGAGACAGACAAAAAATTTTTATCTTTCTAACAGACTTTTAAGAGTGTTTACTTTTATTCAAAAGTATTTCATTTCACTTTAAGCTTGATTCATATTAAATCACTGAACTAAATAATTTTTTTTATAATTGATTATACTACTTTGGATAGACTCTCTGAATTAACTCTTTAACCAAAGCGGTACAATGATATAATTTGTTTAATGTTCTTTTCAAATTTATGTTTTGTATGTTTTTAATTCAATTTAGTTTTTGTGTAATCAAATTTTCTATTGCGAAACTATTGAACAATGCAATTTAGTTCAAGTGTTAGTAAAAGTTAAAAATCTGTCCGTTTTAAGAGATACGTTAATGTAATTCATTAATTAATTCGTAATATAATCAAAAATGTTTGTAATGCATATCGTCTAAAAAGCTTTTTGAAAAAACACCAATGAAAATGAATTCTAATTTGCAAAACTTTTTTCATTCACTAATAAAACTTAATTTATTATGGAAAATTAAAGTTTTCATGCTAAAATTAAAATATTTTAGCTTTTAATTTGATTTCAGAGAAATTTAGTAATTCATTTAATACAAAAAACACTTCATAGTATAATTCATCTTAAAAATATTTTCTCTTAATCAAATCTTGTTATTACTAACGAACAAGAAAAGAAGTGCAGATTTTTGATAAGAGAAAGAAAGAGAGAGGCGTGAGATAAAAATGAAGCTAATTTTTGGAAATAAATTGTAGGCCGAAGGTTTTTTCTTTATATTAGAGTAAGATTAGTGCGCACAAATATGTTCAAACGACTATAGCATAAAAGCTTCTTGAAGGTTTCAGTCGAAATCTTTTATCATCCAAAGCAAATATGATGTTATATATGAAATTCTCTCTCCTGCTCCTGGATGAACTCATATGTTTGCACACATGCACATGTACTAAGTGTCAACTTGTAAATATCAGGCTTTCTTCATGAAAATCAATAAAGCTGATGTAAATGTCGCATTAAAAGTTATGAATTTATTTTTTAATGTGTTCTTTTTAAAAGTGCTTTCGAAGTAATTGAAGTGGCTAACATAAGTATAATAAACATTCACTTAAAAAATTCAAATTTTTATGTAAGCTTTCATTGGAATGAGTGAGGAGTTAATTTAATTTTCAATTCATTTTATTTCTAAATATTTGTATTGTAAAAAAGTGATTTCATCACATTTTGAACGGAATAATTTTTTTCAAAGATTTATTTTTAATAATAAAGAATTAGAAATGAGCAGAAGTTGCTAAATTTAGCACACTTCAAAAATTTTTTATTTGCTTTGGATCGATATTTGCTCATCAAAAATTATTTAAAAGTTTCAAAAGTATCCCAAAGCATGATTTTTTAAGAAAATTTTCCAACTCTTTGATGAAATAACATTTGAAATTAAATTAATTTTTATAGTATCACCAAGTTTAATATTCTGCCTTTTAAAGAAGCTCTTTAAATAATAAAATTCGTGTGGAATTCAGAGCTTTTTCACGAATTTTTATAACCAATTGAAGATTTTAATCAATTTTTAAATCGATTAGAATTCATTTCTCTTCAAGTTTTATTTTTCATGCTATTTTTCATGGCTAGAGTTGAATGATTCATTAGCTAGAACGTAATTGGTGTCGATTGCGAATAAGAAGAAATAATCAAATTCTTTTTCGAGCAATAGAAATTAACAAGATCTTATCTACGAGCAAATGTTATACAGTTATTTGCACTTCGTTCAGTGTTTAAAATTAAATCACTTAATTATCCATGAAATAAGCTTTTAAATTGAAGCAGGGCTTTTAAAGATTTTATTAAGTTAAGTGCTTTTAAACATTTCTTCAAACTAGCACAAGTGCTTTGAAAAACTACATCAATCATTCTTTTTTGCTTAAATTTAGTGAATAAAGACTTCTTTCATTACGATTGACTTTCAGACAATTTAAAGTAAATTTAATTGTGTTAAAAAGTCAAATGCATAAAAGCAAAACAATTTCCGGAGGCAAACGAAATAATCACAAAATTAATTGTCTTTAACATAACATTGTTAAACATTTATATCATTTTGCTCTTCAATTAATTGCATATAAAGTAAGCACGATTGTAAACATTTTACATGAAATTCATGCGCTACTTGTTGGACGTTCTATAGCCTTAGCTTTTTATAGCTTTATCTCTTATTATCATTATTATGCAAATGCATTTGCTATATATCAAAGCTCATTGAGCGTATCTCAATTATTGACAAATAGTAATTTCAATACACTTATAAAGAAATGAGAGGTTCGCAAACGTTGGCAAATGAGATGATTGCCGTCTCGAGAGTGAGAAAGAAGTATTGATGACAATGTGAAAGCTAGGTATGACAAATAATTCTGAAAATCTGTTTTCCTCTTTCTGTTTACACTTGAGAATTACGATGTATTGCGTTTGGGATAAAAACATGTATTCATTTTTACGTTCTCATTGTAAAAATAGAATTTTTTGTTCATCTCATAACGTTTTAAAATTTTAATGGAAGATAAAAGCGCAAATAAAATATAAGCCAATAGTCAATATCCAACATTATTTGAAGTAAAAGAGGGATTTCCAATTTTTTGATATAAAGTTTTTCAAGATTCATAGTAATGTTTTTCTACATAAAACTAAGCATCAATTTCCAACGTAACGAATGTAAATCTATGCAAGAATGGTTTTATCAGCTTAATCTTCAGAGCAAATAAAAGTTGTTATTGACGCTTGTAAAATAATTGAGATAATAAAGCCATTTTCTTTAGAAAGATAATTCTTTCCAAAACAAAACGAAGATTATTGTATAGATTTTATCAGAAATAGAGAGAGCGAAAGAGTCGAGACACAAAAATAAGATTTCTCGATGAATAAGAAATAAGCAAAAAGAAATATCAGAAAGATGCATGTAGTGTACATAGAAAGAGAAAACATAAAGTGAAATTCATAAATTCGATTGATTTACATTCATTTCTATTTTTTCTTCACTTTCAATTGTGTCGTACGCATAATAGTCGTTATGTCAGTGAAGCAAAAAGCTTACAGCAGTTTCACAAACGTGCTGTAATCAAAACGCATTCACAATAAACTCAATATGGTCTGTGAAGACATTAACTGTTCACTGCATTGTCGAACGAACAGCTCTTTTACAGCCCAATAAATTTTCAAGATTAAATAACGTCTCAAATGTTACATTCGCCGAGCAGCTCTTTTTTCGATTCGTGAAAAGCAATTTTTATATTTCTTTTCTTATATAACTTTTGCTCTCTAAAAATTGGCCAAAACGCTTGCATTTCGGCATAACTCTTGTCGCGACGAAATGTTCTCATTTTAATTTCTTTTTTCCTCTTTATATTTTATTATTTTTATATTTTCTTCTTTTAACATAAGTATCAACTTTTTCAAACTTCATTAAATTCATACTTTAGATCATTTTTTCCGATAGGAAGCATAAAATTCATGAGCAATCGATTCAAAAAATTTCTTCTTGAAATTATTTCCATTTGCTTGATTTTTCATTCTTTATTATGTTCAAAATAATCTCAAAATCAAAATTTGTTTTGTTTTGTTTTTTTCATATAAAGATAACGAAAGATTTAGGACATAGTGGACATCTAAAAAGAAAATGTATTGATCGAAATGGTAGTACACATTTTCCCGAGAACTTTCAGCTAATTTTCACATTGCCTTTAAAATTGTTCTCTAAACTAAAGTTAATACTTTTTTCAATTGAAACTCTCAATAGACGTGAAAACAATATAAATAGTTGATTAATTGAAGTAATATAAGTTAAAAATCAGTCTTAAAATTAACTCTTTGGTTAGTTATGTTAGCTTTGTTAGCAAAATTAACTATTTGACAGTTAGAAATTGTCAGTGTTTGCACAATTAGCTCATATAAATCGAGCTGTACAAAAATTTTTACCATGGGTTAGCATGTAGTCAAAATCATTAAATAACAAGCTGTAAATTTTGAGCTGAATTCACCTCGCCGAATATAACCCTATAATGATTGCAGCTAATTTTGTCATTTTGTTCATTACTTTCATTATTTACACTTCAAAGACTGTTAAGAAGATTAAATGTAGACAGAGTATGTCACTCGAGACAAGAGATTAATTTAATCCTAAGAAAAACAAAATTTTTTGATGAATATCTTGGAAAAAAAACTTTACTTGTCTTCATGTCAATTGTTCGCTTCCACAAATTGAACGCAATAAGGATAATTACATTTGTCATATTATGTTTTTGCAGGCAGCAAAGTCAAAACATAGATGCTTGTAATCGATTGCAATCGTGTAACGAGACTCGCACTTCAATCCATTTAATGTTAATAATATTTCAAAATATACAGTCAGAGCTATAAACTTTTACAATCAACTCAGTATAAAACTGTTATATTTAGATGCATTTTATCACCAAAAATGTCTAAACTTAAATCATTCGCTATGCATTCATAAGCTTCTTCTCTGTTTCCATTTCCTCGAAAGCGTCTGGCTTTATAAGAATTTTTTTTTTTGCATTCGCATATAAGTCAAACCATCACGCGAGTGTAAAACTCTATTTTACTTCATGACTTGCTTGAATTTCTCATGAATGCTTTTATGCATTTTCTAAAATTTGTATTTTCTCGCCGCTGCAGTAAAAGCTGCTTGAAACGAGCCATTAAATTTTTAAAGTGAATTGAAATTCTTTTTCGTGCATATTTTGTTTACAACAATGCAACTAATTTAGTAGCCAAGAGTGTAATATTACACCTAACAATTTCTGACACTCGCCTGTGGTTTAATGCACACAGCATATAACGAAGAAATGTGAGAGTTTAATAAAAACACAGATGTAAATGCTTGAAATTTATGTCACGCGAAGAGAAACGCGACGAGGCGATGGTTTTTAGCTGGCAAACAATTTTGCAATTCAGTTAAGCTGTGTTGTTGCAAATTATTAAGCCGATTCTAGATTATTTTAATTACTTCAAAGAGAAGTAATTTTTACAGCGAACGAAAAATAAAACTGTGCTTTTCAACTAAATAATTTATTCGAAAATTCAAAAATTTTTCGCTCTCAATTGTTTCTACATATTTCGCTGCGCACTAAATGCTATAAAATGAACTAAATTTACGATGAACACATTTATTTTAGGCTGATTTATTGAAAAAGTTTTTTAGGACATAAAATTGTTATATACACTTTAATTGCCGACCTAATTTTCTTTCGTTCGCCGTTTGAATTTTGATATTTGCTTCATTCGCGAGCATGAACTATAACACTTGACTCTGCAATTAAAAGCATTTGATTAATGCATTCGCAAAGAGCGAGAGAGAAAATAGAATGAAGTCAATTGCATTACGACTCAAAAAGATTTTTTTTTTGCTTTAAATGAAAAGTGTTGTATTTACATCCTTTAGTTTGAAGTCTCTGTATAGCTTTCATCTTTAGGAAAAACTCATCTAATTCAACAGCGTCTTGTTATTTTCAATTTAAGTAAATGCTCAAGTTTATTGAGCTGATCAAATACAAACTTTTTCAATCGTGATCTTTATGGATCAATATAAATGTGTGGCCTCAAAAATAACAATCAATTTTTAGAATATTTTTAGAATTTAGTTTTACATTTTGTTGCTTTTCGATTTCTTTTTGCAAAGTGAATTTAAAATTTACTTCACGTTTAGATTGCCTTTAAGAATCAAGTTGTGTTAAAATCGTGAAAACTTAAATTTTTTTCGAGTTAACCCGTGAACAGCATAAATTGATTTTTTTCGTTACCTAGACTTTTTGTTTTCTTTGCATGTGGATGTTTGTTTTTTTCGATTTCTGATAAAATGAGATTGAAGTCTTTTGAGTTTAGAAACTTAATTTACATTTATGAATTATTTTGAGGAAAAAAGAGAAGAGAGAAAGAGAGAACAAACAAAATTTAAAATTCATTCATTCATTTCCTGAAATCACTTTTTTCTGCTGTGGTACAAGATATGCAAAACGAGAAAAAAAAAACATTTGAACAATGAACTTTTTAGCGAAAATAAATAAGATTGGATTCAAATAAGAAAAGTACACAATTACAATTTTTTTCAATACTTTTGCTCTGTAAAATCAAAAAGTTGGCGAAATAAATTGAGATCAGTGTTGCATAGTGTTTCATGCTTTTTGTATTATGCAATATTCGCGACAACAATTTTTTTTATTGAGTTTTCGCTTAATTCACAGTGTTTGCTCGTTTTCAATTTGCTTCAATTTTTTGGATCGAAAAATCAGTCTCTTTGATCAATTTAAATCTTATTTCCACTTTTTTCAGAGAAATGTTAAAAATTCAAATAGAACATTTGAGCTGAATTAACATACTTTTTGTTTCAATGCAAATCGATTATTTTGACCAAGCTCATATATTTTGCGAGCGTATGTTTGTGAAATAAAAAATTACACTTTTACGCTTAATATGGCTTGATTCATTAGGTGTTTGTTTTAATTAAAAACGGATCAATGGAGCGAAAGACCAGCTGATTATCCAAATTTTTCATGGTTTTCTGCTTTTTTTCACCGAGGCAACTAATTTCAATCACAATATTTAGTTAGAAACCATTTAAGATAATGAACCAAATTTGATGACATATTTACCAACTTTGCCATGAGTTTGGTTGTTTGAGTTGAGTTTGCCATTTAATACACTTGATACGCTTTATTTAGCATTTCGAACTTTGACATTTTTGTTCTAATCAAATTAAACTGCAAATGTTAAACTTGTTTTTACTTCAGATAGTTTTATAAGCCAACACTACTCTATACAAAAATTTACATTTTTCAAATTTCGCTATTTGCAGCGTATTTTGTTCATAATGAGATTTTTTATGAACAGAATTGAGCTTAATTAAAGAATTTATAGCACTCGAATTCCATAAGTAAAAATAAAATTCACTAATGAATAAATTCAATTAATTCATTAATTTAATAACAAAAATTAAAGTTTAAAATTAATGCTTTGAAATTTGAATTTTATCATTATTTTCCAAAAACTCGATTAATATTAAACTTTCATTCTTTATAATAAATTTAGTGACTATAACGTATGATCTCTTGCAAAATTGCAAATTTAAACCAAAAACAATTTTAGAACTTTTTTAATAAATTAATTCAGAAAGATCGTGAAAAGCGGAATCATTTTTAGAACTCAATGATTTGTGGTATACTCATGACCAATAAAATCTTTTCAATTCTTTCTTTAAATTCGCTTTACTAAAAAAAGCAATAGACTGAAAGATTTTAATGTATAGGAGTGTACAAAGGTTTTAAAATATTTTATTTTATTAATTTTGAATAGTTAATATTAAAATRRTTTAAAAATAATGAAATGTTTTACCATTGTAAATAAGAGTACATCGATCAATAAATTCAAATCGGAACCAAGAAAATACCTTCATCGATAAATTTTTAAAATAATTTTTGAATTTTATACTTTATACTAATCGAATGGTTTATTTAAAATCCAAATTGACCATCGATTGAAAACTTAATAAATAAATAAATAAACGAATGACATGCAAAAAAAAATCTTAAAAGTTAGAGATGATCTAAAATGTTTCGATAAGTTTTTAACTTTCCTTAATTTACGCGCTTGTATTGAGAATGGGCATTATGAAATTAATGAAATGAATTTGATATTTTTGTCTTGTATTTGGATGTGTGATGAAATGATAGCTCAGATCTCTGATTCATTTTTTGGCAATTACTCCAAATCAATAAATGGAAGATTGATCTTTATAAGCGAAACTTCATAAATAAAATAAGAAAGTAAAAGTGTGATGCATAAAGTGCTAAATATTTAAGAAGCCACATTCACATTTTCAAGCAAATAGTAAATATAATAGAAATAGTATTCGGAATGGTTAAAAAACAACGAAAATGTTATATTAGCTTTGAAGATTCACTTTGTTATTTAAAAATCTCCAAATGCAAATCTATCTTTATTTCTGCCACAATTATTAATTTCTTGATGTTTAAGATAAGAAAATTTAAAAATGCGCACTGTTTCTCAACACGATGAATCGGAACTATAAAAGTAACCCTGTTAAGCAAATGATTCCGTTAATTATACAAATGCGAGTTTGTATAACATGAGACTATGGTTACAAGAATTGTACTGAGAGTAATAGCTATAAACGAAAGAATCTAATTATAGCCAACAGTATCGCATGTGATCAGCGAGTCTCTGATGAATAGATATTCTTTTCTGTCAAGTACAGCCATAATGCAATAAATTTTTGTCGCCTTTAACATAATACAAGTAAAATGTCTTATTTATCCTGTGGTTTGTTTCAAGTCAATTTTTTATGAAATATAATTCCATCGTTGTTTCGTGTAATGAATTATTAAGCTACGAGAATTTCGAAATCATCTCATCTAAATTTCTCTCGGTATCATCATTAAAATTGGCTTCATATTTCCTTTATTCATATTTCATGTTTTTTACATCCAAAGTAAAATGATAATATTTCATAAATTTGAGCTTGAATAATAATTATGTCATATTTTGTACTTAAAATTTGATCATTATTGCTGTTTTAGTGCTCATTAAAGAATTTTCAAAAAAATTTTAATAATAAGCTAAACTTCATTCCCATAAAATCTTATTAAACTGAAAAAAAAATTGGAAAGTTTTGCTCTTTTGTTTTCACAATTAGCATTGTGCGCCTTCCATAAGCTGCTTTTTCATAGAATTCAATTTAGGTGACTTTTGCGCTTTGCTAAACACATAGGAAAGGTTTAATTAATTACTGCTAAAAAAGGACTCAGCAAAATCATTTGGTCTAATGTGACAAATAAACATTTGTGATAGAAAAAGAGCAGAACATTTTGTGATCCTTGCATTTCTTGCTCATTAGATTCAAAAATCTTCAATAAAACTGGAGAGCTAATATTTTGTTTAAATAATCGAATTCAATTATTCAAGAGAATAAATATCCACACATATACATATAAATAACGAATTTTATAAAACAATCTCGAAACTCAAAATCCGATTACGACTTCGTGTTCTACGCTTATTTGCTTCATTACTCGAAATAAGCCTTGATTTTGATTGAGAAACTAGAGAAGCCCTATTCGTTAAATTACTAATTTACTGCGCTTTTGTTTTACGATTGAGCTTAAATAGTTTTGAAACAAAAGTTTTAAATTATCTACTTTTTAAAAAATAAATTTTTAATAATTTTTCAATCTTCTTTCGTTGAAAATTTATTTTTCATTTCAATCACATTTTGAATTTGTTATATTCAAACAAAATGGTACCGAACAAGTATTTGTAAGTATTATAGTTTCACTTTATTAGTTTTTTCTCTTCGCTCGATTGAAAGTCAAAATAAGAAAAAGCATTTTTGATTTGATATGTAGCTGTAAAACTGAAAACGACAGCGATTTCATGTTTCAAAATCAAAAGGAATCTTTATTGAGCTGCATTTTAACATTCTTCAAAAAAACGGAAAGCATTTTTCTTTCGTGTAATAAACTTCTTTTTAGAACGGAATTTATCCGAATTTTTTACATTTTAACTTGATTTTCATTTTTCGGGGCTAAATTCGCCTCGACTTATCAAATTTAAATCTCAACATATAACCCGTCTATCATTTATGTCTCCACCTCATTTGAAATTAAGAGCTTCTTTTGTTCAAGAATTTTTTAATTAGCATTAAGATTTTATAAGTTTAACTTGTTTTGAATTTGAAAATGTTGATTTATGATCATCAAATATTTTTAACTTGTTTGCGTGTTTATCTATAAGAATTTATTTCCTTTAATTGGCAAAAGATTTTTCCTCAAATCTTATCCAATCATAATGGCTTATAATAGATCGAATTTATTCTAATTTTTTGTAAACATAGCAGTTATAGACAAAGGTTTGGAGCTTAATATGAGCAAACTATAAAAATTACTGTAAGCAATGTAGTGATTGAACGCAAGTAATTTGCGGAAATAATTTTCTTTGTGAAATGGGAAAGAATAATAGAAGAAAAGTTTTATTTTTCTGAAATAATCATGTTTCTTGTTTTCAGTCCGTTCGCTTGAAATTCGATATACCGATTATCGAGATTCATTCATTTTGTCGTCGGTTTCGAAAAAGCACTCGAACATTTGTGTGATTGAGGAATTTTCCTCACAAAATTTCACTGTTTAGTTTTCATCGATTAACCATTACAAACCAATTTGGTAATAAATTTTTCATATTTTTATTTTTGATCTTACTCTTATTTCAATTGATGACTTAGGAATCTTGCATAAAAATAAATCAATGTCTGAAAATTGAAAAACCTTAAACATAATTAGCTAAGCCAATTTAAATATTCGCATTTGTAGTATATATTTATTTATTTGATGATAAATGTCCTTATGATAGTTTTTCTCAAAACTCAATGATTTCTCAAATTAAGAACTAAATCATTCATAAATTAAGTGCTTAATCTTGAAGGCAATTGAATATTTTTTATTTTAAATTATAAATATTAAGATACAATGCGATAAAGCAGTTGTCATGAATTAATTTTCTTAAAAATTCTAACTTAGCTTTCTTGATCATTTATATGGTTTAAAATTTTAAATAAATCATTAAAACTGTATTCAAATTTATTGAGAAATTCACAAATGAATGTTTTAAATTTTAATTTTTTATTAAGCTTCTTCAATTTTTAATCCACTATGCAACTCAAAATTTTTAAAATATTTTTGTTCTGACATGTAGACTAATAACACCTCTAGAGCTTTTTGTCGTTAATGTTAGAATAATTAAAAACTTTCGAACAAAATATAAATATTTTAATGCATTATTAATACATATGTGATAATCGAAATTTTAAAATTAATTGTTTTAAATATTTCTTATTGTAGTATGAACACTTAGGCTGTAAAAATGTTGATCGATTGCAAAACTCATGCTGTTTAATTTGAGATAAAATATTACCATTTGAACATAAATAAAAGCCAATTTTTCTTATAAATACGAATTGATGCATCAATATTTAAACTTTGACTTCGAATATTTTACATATTGAATGTATATTATTAACTTTATAGACACTTTCAGAATAACATTGCTTCCTCAAAAAATCTTTGAATATCCCCGAAAATTTTAAATATTAAAAGAGATCTATCCTGTCAAGAATAAGGGAATAAGAAGGAGTCTTATTTATTACCAAATATATCTATAGTCTCATACATAAGAATAAAAACTTGAGTGTTGGTGACACGATTGTCGTAATAACTATTTATAAAATTTTTTGGTCATATTACGCAAATATATATTCTTATAGTTTTTAAAATAACTTTTTTTTGCTTAAACAAATTAAATTATTTACAAAAAGAAATAAAAAAAAATAATTATTCGGCTAAACTCATAAGCTGCATTTCTCAAAATTAAAGGAAAAAATTAGCTTTTTAAAAATAAGATTTGTTGTATATAAAATTTTCATTCATAGTAAATTTATTGAACAATATGTGTATAAATATCGACGATCATTGGTGATCCTTATTTCAATTTTTTATGTAAACTTATCACTGATAAGTTATCAGCAACAAAAAATGATTTCTTTTGTTGATTCTTTCAACAGAAAAAAATCAAATTCAAAAAGTTGAACTCAAGATGCGATAATAATAAATATTCTACTTTTCCCTTTTACTTCAAACTAGAAAAAGAACATTCAAAAATACAAACAAAACTTCTTCATTCATCACTTATTTTCAGTTCTCTTTCATTTTATTGCATTCATTATCAATTTTGATTTCCCAAGCGCATCAATCACTTTAAATAACGTTTACTTCGTGAAAATATATGTCTGCTATCAAATAATTTATGCCATTCATAAACGAGCATCGAAAATGCAAATTTATTTTGTAAAATTCAAGAAAGAAGCAAAAATTTAATACATTTCTTGAGAATAAAAAAAAGAGAAGCAGATGAAATATTGCGCTCTAACGATTCGAATCGAAATTCGCCTACGAGAAGATCTTCCTTGAATTCTAGTTGCATCAAACGAGTAGTTTCTCTTTCTTCCTTCTAAATCTCGTTTCATGTTTCAGTATTCGCCTAAAGGTTAGAAAACGCTATTTTTTGTTAGCTGTTTTGCTTTCTATTCTGCAATTTTTGTGTTTCACAATTTAGTTTCGTAATCTTCGTTCATGTTAAACTGATAGTATGAAAGGCATAACCAAAAGCTTTAATTCACTCTTATATTTTGTCAGAAAATATCTA
>NCKU01004416.1:0-12351 GCA_003675995.1 Dinothrombium tinctorium | reverse complement strand
ACAAGTAAAAAGCGATACTCATTCAAAGTAAGAACGAATTCTTTGAATGAATGAAGTAAATGCATTGAAATATTCATTCGCTTTTTACAAAGAGAAGATTACTTAATTATTTTTAAAAGTGCCAAATCAAACGCAATGCATCGGAGTTTCGAGTGAATTATAAAATGTTTTAAAGAAAAGTTTAAAGCAAAACAACCCTAAGCAATAACATCAAAACCCTGAAAAAGTAACCGAGTTACTTAAAAAAAAATCCAAATTTTAATTTTATGATTAATTTTTTTCAGTGAAAAAAATCTATAGAAAATTAACTTATCTGACAAGGGAAGGTTTTCGACTGTCCTACCTAACCTATGGTGGCTAAACCAACTTTTCTACATGTATTCGAGGACGCGAAAAACAATCGCTGACGTCATTTTTGCGTGAGGGCATTCCTTCATGGTCAAAAATTGAATTTTATTTTATATAGCTAAATTTTTAAATGTTTCTTAATAGTTCCGAGTTTTTCCAACAGAAATAGTTTTTTCTCGTCCTCGAATACATATAGGAAAAGTTGGTTTGACCATAGATTGGGTGGGACAGTCAAAAACCTTCCCTTGTGAGTAAAAATCTCCAGTTCAAAGCGATTTTTTTTTTTCGTTGAAGTAATGATTTATCATTCGGCGAACAATTTCGATAGTCGCTTTGAAAATTTTCGCTATTCAGCTTTTATAGATTTGCCATACTTGAGATGCGTTGAATTAGGAAACAAACTTTGAATTAAAAAGTTAAATTTAATTGCTTTTTAATGGTCAATGGTTAAATGATTTAGCAGTGAAAACTTCAATTATGTGCTTGCATCTCTCCTTTTGAAATTTTAATGAATCGGCAAATTTATCTAAAACTTCAAGGATTAACTCTCTAATCATCGTTTAATTACTAGTTTAGAATAAAATTAAATGTAAGCAATTACTTAATGAATTAAGAAGTTTAATTAATCAATCGTTAGAAATGAGTTAAAATGTAGTTGTCGTAATTATCGAGTATGCATTTCGCAAAATCTAAGCAATGTATTTGCTTCGCTTATTTGCGTGATTTTGAAGACGGAAAAAAAAATTGTTTGAGGCCCGATCGAAGAGTTTCTTTCGTCAATCTTTGATTTTTAATCGCTTTCGATAATTATGAACCGTATTACGAAACGAGCTTTTGCCTAAAAGCTATCAAAATCAAGATTTTTTCGCTTCATTTTTCTTCGCATAAAACATTTTTTTATTGTTCGCATTTGCTTCTTCTGATTTTCACAAAGCGATTAATTTTCACGCTTAGAACAACACGCAATTAACTATTGACGATGATATTTAACGTTTACCTTCAAACGAAGCTTTAAATGCGAATGATTTTTATTCAAATAGCATTGAACGCTCAAACCAAATTATAAATTTCATCGTTTGTCAAAAAGAAGAAAATTGAAAAAACTTTTTTTTTTGTTTGTTGCCATTTACTGCGTATTCGATCAAATTTTGGCAAACAACAAACAAAGAGTGTTTGTCGATGCACCAACATGAAAACTCGCCTTCAACAGTTTTTTATTGTGCAATATTTCAACGCTTGAAATCCAGATTAATCTAGTGAGTAGCGCACGAAAGCATTTTAATATGCGCTTTGTAAACAACATATTGCAAAAGAAAATGTTTTCCCTAGCGTGTTATTGTGATCACATTCAGCACGTGAACAAAAATCAGCATATGTTTGCGTTTTTCTTCTCGATTTTTTTAAT
Source organism: Dinothrombium tinctorium (assembly GCA_003675995.1). NCBI lineage: Eukaryota > Metazoa > Arthropoda > Arachnida > Trombidiformes > Trombidiidae > Dinothrombium > Dinothrombium tinctorium. The sequence goes on along the minus strand of NCKU01004416.1, from coordinate 10,598 downwards.
TCACGACCCTGTGAGTTTAAAAGAAAGCGAAAGTGATTTAAATGTAGAGCAAAATAATCCTTGGAAATGAATTCAAGTTCGTTACGAAGTTTACGAAAAACTACTTCGCAATAATTTTTTCTTTCTTTCTTTCTTTCTTTGTCATTAAACTTCGTTTTGAAAAACAATGTTCGAGCAAAGAACATTTGGTCTTGTTAATTCTCGGAATTTCGACGATTAGAACTAAACACAATCGAGCTGCGTTTTGAACAGCTAACATCAAGTTATGTAAAAACTCTTTTACTCGAGAGTTTGTTTAATCTTAATCAGTCGATTTCATTTAGTTGTTTTGAAAAACTGTATATACGAGTTTTCTATGTCAAACCACTTCATTGCATCTTTGTGCTCGATCCTGTTTCTCGGCTTTCAGTAGTGCGATGAAAAATTTAAATTAATTATGATTTTTATTTAAGTAAAATGCGAATCAGTTTTGCGTTTTTTTACGTAAACTACTCTTGATTTTCTACTGAAGATTTGCTAATTTCATCAATTGGTTTGTAAATTTTTTTCTAATCACTTTTCTTGTTCTCAATCGTTGACGATAGAAACTTTATCTAGAGAATTGTTATTACGAATTTAAGAAATTAATCTTTCCATAGGAAATAACATTTGTTTCCATTTTTAAAAAAGGCGAATAAAATTGTTGCAAAATCTCAGATCGAAAGTGGTAGATCTAAATTTTTAGTTTGCTTTAGTTATTCAATTAAAGTTAAATTTATTTGCTCGCTTCTCGTTTTGCGGATATCGACAAAAATAAATAATGAAAATTGTTGCCGAATGCGAAGGGTTGCCACACTGAAAATGTTTATTTAAAAGTTTTATTTCGTTATTGTATATTTATTGCGATCGAAGTGTAAGTGGGTCAAAACATTCGGAGAGAGTTGATGCCGAAAGTTTTAAATTATTGCTACTAATTGTTTGTTAGAAAACGTTGATTTAGCTATAAACTTGAATCAAAAGTCGAATTCTTTGAGTGAAAGAAAGTCAAATTTGATCGAAGCAAAATCGCGTCGATTCCTCAGGTAAAATGATGAAAGTTTAAAATTTTAAAGCGAGTCGCTTTACTACGATTTTAGCTTGTGAAAATTTTGTCCTCTTGTTAAACTTGTTGAAATTTTGAAATTTCGCAAAAATCCGTTCTGTTTCCATGCGAAGATTCAAATAACTTGAAGCTATACGACACCGTTGCTATTATTTCGTGTTAAAAAAAAAAACATTTTTATACTTTTAAAATCATAAACAAGCGATCAAATCGAAACGATAACGTAATATGGTAAATGACATTGAGAAAACACTGAACTTGTTTATGCGTATGCAAATCGTTTCGCATCTTTGAGCTCACAATGATGAATGAAAAATGAAGCGAAAATATAACGCGAGTTATGATCTAATAGCTAATAAAAAAAAAGTTAAATCACTTTCGTGCAATCTAAAGAAATTTGACTCCGTTGTTTAAATTCAAATTAAAATGTAAAAAACTGAAAAATATTTTCATTTTTGTAATTAAGCTTATGTTACATCAGGTTGATTGAAGCGATTAGCATTTTATTTATGAATAATACTCGTGCCTAGAAACACCCCGTAAAAAGTTAAAACTTTTTTTCTTTGAGGAAAAGGTACATGGAAAGGGTGTTCTTTTTCTGCGTAAATATTTAGTTCTAACGATCGTTCATTGATAGATTAAAAACGTTTGTTGTTCGCATTTTCGCTGTTAACGTTCAATTATTTGAGTAAGTTTTCGAATTCATTTAATTCAAACGCAATTTTTGTTGTTCGCTACTTTTCTCTAGTAACTGTTTGAATTTGCCGTAAATTCGTAAGCTAAAAAAAAGAAGTAAGTGCGTTTTGAAGCAATTTCACTTGTTTCTAACCGAAAAATGCAAGTCAACAAGAAAGTTTTGCGATACTTTTCTCGCGCCACCTTCTATTTCCTTACATTGCTAGTTATTAATTGATTAAGCAAATTTTGTAGCCATTAAAAACGAGATCATTCGATCAACATTTGCTGTGTTAACTATAGTTTTGCTTCAGAAGTGAGCTGAATTACAATTTTAATATGATTTAAAATCAGAAAGATGATCGAGACGAAAGAACTTTTTTTGTTTGATTGAATAAAGGAAATGAAAAATTAAATTAAATTTTTAACTTTTAATTAAAACTTTAAATTCAAAGATCGCAATGAAAAAATTCAATTTCAAATCACTTATTCGATAAATATTTTTTGTAGTTTGATCGCAAAAAATTAATAAATTAATTACTTTTATTTACTTTAGCAGTTGAAAAGTGTGATTGATGGCATCCGTCATGAGAAGCCCTGATCGAGCTGTTCGCAGATACAGCTTTCCGCCTCACGAGAATGTCAACAAGTGGCGATACGGAAAACAGTTTGCAGCAGATAGAATGGGACATGAGCGAAAAATTGGCCACGCTTTTGGCACCACCAGCTCAAGTAATCAACGCTTTTATGTAAAATTTTAAAAGACAGCCAAAGTTCAGAACCAAATGCTTTTCATCGCATTAAATCGCAAGTTTGTATAATTTTAAGTCACCGCTCGAAGTACAAAACGGATTTCGAAAATTGTTTACTTAACTGTGCAAAAAAGATTGTTAAGTGTGCTTGAAATATTATGATTTAAGAGCTGTTAACTAACTCTTATTTACGAAAAGAAATCGCAATTAATCTCAAGTGAAAAATTGATAATGCACACTTCTTCAGCACTCGTGCTACATAGGAGGGAAAATTGACGAACTGCGAAGATATTGAACGAATATTTTCGCTTTTAGTTTACATTTTTATGGATAATATTTTCTCTTTATTTTAATTTTTTTTTTGTAAACTTCTTTATCTAGAAATTGTCTGCAACCCTCTTCGCAATACAATGACATCGCCCGCCACACTGACGAAAGAAGATTCGGGCTTCTATGAAAATCTGCGCTGCAATTCAAGTTTGAACGTTATATTAGAAGCTGAAACCGAACCCGAAGACGCGGATAATGGTGAAGACGAGACAGGAGACATTGTGGTCGCAGACCCAGCTCCTGACGGTGGCTATGGATGGATCATTGTACTCGCTTCATTTATGTGTAACGTTATCGTTGACGGCATTTCATATACATTTGCACTGTTTTTCAATCACTTTGTCACTCATTTTCAAGCATCGCGAGGCACAACTGCCTTAATTGGATCATTGCTGACAGGATGTTACTTAAGTGAAGGTGAGTTTTAGAGAAAAAGAAATTTGAATTTTCTTTAGAATTTAAGTTCAGACTTAGAAAATTTGAAAATCCATTTCTCGTTATTTTGACTCTAAATTTTAATCAAGTGACTAAGAGAAACTTCGATTGAAAAGTGTCTCACTAGCGAAATTTAAAACAATTTTTAACGCCTCGATAACACTGAATATGCTATGTGTTATCGATTTAATTATGTATGTAAACAAATTCTGCGTTAACCTTAAAAGCGAAGCAAACACTTTGCTTTTAATCTTTTGGCGCTACAATTAAATACGAATAAGAATATTGACTTTGGCACTCTTTAAGAACATTTCTATCAAAGTTATCAATAGCATTGAAATACAATAAATTAAATCGTTATGATCATTTGAATTAATTATGCCAATAGGTCCCATAGTTGGTGCGTTAACAAACAAGTTCGGATGCAGGCTAGTGACCATTGCCGGCAGTTTTTTGGCTGGCTTAGGTTTCTTATTGGCCGCCTTTTCACCAAATATCACGTTTTTGTTGTTTACATACGGTATTATGGGTGAGTTAAATTATCGAACACTATTTTTGTTAATTTATTTTGTGCGATAAAAGCTTGACTTTGATTCTCTTTGATCCTTCAACAATGAGGAAGAGAGTTTTCAGTTGCATTTTCATTTTTAACTTCCACAGTTTAGATAGCGGAAAAGCCGAATCGAAAAGCAAACTGCATTAATCGGAAAGAGTTTCTCAATCTCAAATGTAGATCTTATGTTAGTTGCTTAATAGAGACTTTTGTTAAATAAAAATTTTCAAAAAGTTGAGTCTAGCATTGCATAAGTGAAAAATCTTAGTTGAGATAAGTAAAAAAAAAAATGTAAGACTTCGGTAAAATTTTCCACAAAATTTTTTTTCAACGGAAATTTTTATTTTCATTGTTTCATTTCTATTTTGAATCACACTTTTATTCTTAACAATTATTGGGCTAATTGCATGTTTAATAAGCTCTAAAATTCCCCACTGCTTAGAGATCGGGGGAAAATGAAAACATTACCAAATCATCTATCGACACTAAACGCGAATAAAAAAAATTTCACTCATATTTAGTGCTATGCAATAAGCCAATCAGTGATAAAATAATTAAACTCCTGCCAAAATGTTTTGCAATAGTTTACTATTAAAATAAAGATTTATTTGGATAAGATAGTAAAACATTCTGGAGCGAACTGTACTATATATTGAAGCTTTTGCCTTGAGTTTCTTTACTTCTTCTAGTTTTTCAAATTTGATTAAATTGATTCAAATTTGTGACAAATTATCAATCAATAGGTGGAATTGGCTTCGGACTTATCTATTTACCTGCCATCGTATCTGTCGGTTATTATTTTACGGAGAGAAGAGCGTTTGCAACAGGTTTGAAATTCTTGTGATTTTTAACTAACGCTCGCATGCTTCAGATATATTAAGCAATTCTTAATATAAAAAAAGTTAAAATTTTAGTTTAAGACACACAATATCTTAGGAATCGCAGTATGTGGCTCAGGAGTCGGAGCGTTTGCTTTCGCTCCTCTAGTTCAATACCTTCTCAGCTTATTTGGATGGAGAGGTTCTCTTTTGATATGTTCAGGCATCGTATTGAATGCATCAGTATTTGGGGCTTTGATGAGACCTTTGACTGTTGAAACTCAGTCTTGCGAAGAAATTGAAGCGAAAGATGAAGCGAGCAGAAAAAGGATGTCGATGAAAGGTGACTTAACACCGAACATGGAACCAGGAGTTCAATCTGTGGTACATCTCAACGATCTCAGTAATTCTAGCCTTCTGATTTCGAGCTTTAATCAAAACAGTAATGCGAAAAACTCATTGCAAGGTACAATTAACGCTCTTATTTCACTTATCGTTATTCTTCTCTTATTTAAGTACCTGAAGTCAGCGGTAAAATTCGTTCTGTTTCAAATGTATTAGAAGTACGCATGCATTCAAACAGAGAGAATCGTCTTTCTGAAAAACGAACTGTCTCCGAAAGTTATGATCCAGCTCCGCGTTTAAGTTTCATTATAAGTGAAAGCTCTTCACAAACAGAATCACTTCTCGGAAGTCGAAAAATTGTGGTTCCTCCATTTAGTAAAAAGGACGTTCTTTACTCGAAAAGCAGCTTACATTTAGACGCAGGTGCTACGGCAAACCTTAAAACCGCATCTTCGCAAAAATCATTTTTAGATCGCAAGCAAAGCTTACCACTTACAATGAAAGAAGTGTCTGAAAAAGTCCAGAATCATAAAAATGATTCTATCATCGATGTCTCTTCAAAGAAATCTTTTTTTACTCGATTGAAAAAGCTGTGGAAGAAACAGGCGATTGATGATGAGATTTGTGAACAGTGCATTTCGCCTAATATTTTGTCCGAAATGCTTGACACTTCTTTAATTCGAGATTCGAGTGTTTTCAGATTTCTGGCTTTGTCAAACATTTTAGGCATGATGGCGTTTTTTATTCCATTCGTTTACATTACACAGCACGTAACGACTACTGTGAAAGGTAACAGATTCTATAGATTGTTTGTATTAATAATGTTTTAAATTGAAGAGGACGGTGAATTGGTAACGAAAGAAAGAGCTGCGTTTTTAATTTCATGCATTGGGATAACAAATATCGTTGGCAGGTTAATTTTTGGTTGGATCAGTGATAAGGTGTCACAGCGATCTTCAAACGATCAATGCTGCAGTTTGATAAGAAACGCCTTATTCATAAACAACTGCTGTTTAGCATTGGCCGGCATCACAATTTCCTTAATACCGTTTTGTCATACGTACAATGCAGTGATGACGATGTGCGCTTTATTTGGATTATGTATTGGTAAGTGGCTTTAAACAGATAATACAACTCGGAATCAATTCAAATCTATCCTTTCGTCGGTAGTATACTTCTAAAACTCTTTCGAATTAGAATTTGAACTTAAGCATATCATCTTGCATTTTTCAAGTGTATTTTAAGCTTTTGAATGAGGCAAAAGAGCAACGCTTTTGCTCTCGTCTTATTTACAAATATACTCGAATGCTTAAAAAATCTAATCTCGTTACTTTCAATATGTTTATTCTAAATGGAAAAATTAAACACCGAGAAGTTCCGAAAAAGGGTAAAATGTGTAAAGAAAGATTAAGTTAAAGAAGGTTTTACAAGGTTTGTTAGAGAAATTTTTGATTTGATTTTATCTCGCTTCCCTCTTAAAAGTTTTTATATTGAACGTATTTCATTCGGTTTTCGTGTTTGTGATAGTTAATGCATAAAAATAAAGAAAACAAAAATTATTTTAATCACTCAAGGATGAGATTCGATTGACGTAATTTCAAATTTACAAAAAAAGTTATTTTTAAGTTCGAGCTATGCCTACAAAATGCATAAGTTTACAGCAAACATTTAAAAGTAAATGAAAAATGAAAAAGTTCTTTTCACCTTTGTCGCGTCTAGCAAGTAGGGGAGTAATTGTTAAACTTATTAATTAAAATTTTTGAGCGTTTGTTTCGAATGGACGAAAAGAACGTTTTTACACTAGTTAATATTAATATTTTATTTGAAAACATTTATTTTGTTGGTTTTATTGCGGTTCAAACGAAAAACTAATATTTCTTTCATTTAAAACAATGTTTGAATGCTTTAATTCAAAAATAGCTTGTCTAACAATTCTTTATAGTTAAATACCGTCATGAAATCTCTTTTAAAATAAAAGCACTTGATTATTACCAGTGCAAAAATATGAATCTAAAGAAAGTCAATTGAGTAGATTTATTGAGAAAGGGTGTGTCTTATAATAAATATTTACATTGTTTGATAAACGATTTCTTACAATTCAAGGAAACCATTCGAATGGTTCTAGAGCTTTTCTTATAAGAGTTAACCATTGCAAATATTCAAATGCGATATTAACGGAATCAAAATACTTTTATGCACATAACTCTCGTGATAAGTTATATTCTCGTGCGAACTTTACAATCAAGTCTATAGGGGGAATTTAGTTTTTAGTACTATAGGTGACCGATTTCCCGAATTTCGATCGGATTCTCTTTTGTGATTTAAATTTTTTAAACTTTGTTTCTATCTAATTTTCAATGATATTTTGAGTAAATTAAACAAAATAAAATAATTATTATCCATCAACTAGATATTTCAACAATCTATCAACATGAAGTTCATCAAAAAAGTTTTCAAATGACAAATTACGATTAAAAAATTGGAGAACTTATTCGCCAGTAGCATTAAAAACAAAAATTTTCGCTATAGCGATTAATTATAAAGTTCGCACGAGCGTTATTTGCGCAAAAGAACTATGGATTGTATCTTATTTCGCATTTGTTCGCATTTATATCTTTATTAGGGCAAACTTTTGAAAGAAAAGCTTTGGAACTATTCAAATGATGGTTTGCTAGGTAGTAAATATATTCAATTATTTTCTGACAACTTTTATTTTTAAATCATTATATACAATCACACTTTTTGATTTTCAGCTGGTTACATGTGTCTTACTTCAATTATACTTGTCGATTTACTCGGATTAGACAAGTTGACAAATGCATTTGGATTGATAAGCTTATGCAGAGGCGTTGCATCGATGATCGGACCACCGATGGCAGGTTTGTAAAGCACAATAATTCGTGTGACATGTAACGCTTGGCTTTACTTTCTTAAGGAGTGATCTATGACGGCACTGGATCATTTGACGTAACATTTTACGCCGCTGGAGTATTATTCGTTCTTTCGTCGATAGTTAGCTTTGCCATATTTAAAGTAAAGGTGTAATTTCCATTTTTTATTGTTATATTCACTTAGAATTATTAAATTTGTTATTTTTATTGAAAATTGTTTTAATGCATGAGCTTGTTTGAAATGCCAGCCAGGAGCCAAAAAGTAACGAACCTCTTTTTGAGAAAGCAATGCACAATGCGACATTGCAAAAAAAGAGTTTAATCATCGTAAGGGAAAAGACAAAAAACCAGGCAGCAGTTTAAACAGTATGACAATTAACTTTGAAGTCGAACGGTAAAAATTTATTTTGTTGATTTTGAGACCATATTTTTAGTTTGATGAAATTTCATTCATGTGTTTGAGTGAATTTTCATTAAGGTTTGACGAAACTTTCTTACCATAATTTAATCATAATCTAATGATATGAAAACCGATTATAAGAAATTGACTCAATTATTTCGCAGTTTTGAGAAATAGCTCTCTAAACTTACATTTTTGAGATTATATGAGTTCAAAAGATTACAAGAAATGAATACAATTGTTTAGATTATAAGAATTTAAATTTAAAATTAAAAATTTAAAACCATTAATCTACATTAAAGAGTCAAATTTTCCGAATGTTTTTAAAATTTTGACTTTCAAAATTGCAAAAAAAAAAAAAAAATGAAACTAAATATGGTTTTGCATTGATTTGAACCCAAGCTTGAAAGGCAAACATGACAAAGCTACAGAAAAGCATGACCAAGTCGACTATCACCAATGCAATAGCAATTTTTGTAATGAAAATTTTGTGCTCAGTGGATATAGAGAGCCTTTCGCCAAAAACTGTTCGCAACTTTAATTTTCGCTTCGCTCTCAACGAGCACGCCACAACCGCTTTCCTCACATTACCAACACTCGCACGAGTACTTTCATTGTTTTTTCAGTATTTTGTAAAACTTACTGATTTATGTGCCATTCGCGACAACACATTTTGTATTTGTGTATTTATTAAATACTAGTCACGATTTTAACCATAAAATCCATTGCGCATCAATCGAATCTGAATTATTTTGACACTAAGACCAGAGTCGTCACAATTTTGGGCAAAAAATGTTATGTATGTTACAATATGATGTTTTATTGAATATTTAAGAAAGAATTAAATTGCATTATAAGATAATCGTTAATATTGTATCGTGAGGTCTTGATCTCCACTCATAAAGCATAAATAAATGTAAATTCAAGAATAGAAAATAAGTTTATTATGCTTACAGAGACCAAAAAGAGGAATTAAAATTAATTTTACTTTTTTTCGCATTTCTTCAAGAGAAGGGTTCACATGAAATCAATAAATAAACTAAATTAATAATTATACGTATTTTGCTTAGGCGTCTCAATTGTTTAAACTGCAATTTTATAGTGAATTGATAGTAAAAATAAAGTGCAAAGTTATGCCGAGGTGGAATGCAAAGACAGTAATCGAAATCAAGCCCTAAAAGCTTAGGTTCAAAACTAGACTAAAAGCATGTTTAGTAATAAAAATTTTTTGCAATTTTGAAAATCAAAAATTTAAAAAACTCGCAAAATTTTACACTGCCGTCTAGATTTGAACCCAAGCGATTGAAGTATATTTAATCTACACTCGACACCACTGTGCTTTCTTTACTTTCATAGTTTTAAATTTTCTATTTAAATTTAATATTTTAAAATTTAAAACCATAATGCACTTCATAAGCTTCATTTGATTCTAATGTGAATTGTTCAGATTTATCATTTGGTATGATTTGGTGTAATTTTGTGATTTGGTGCAACATTGTCAAATTCGGTAACTTTTGGTGACAAAATTTTAAAGAAAAAACACTTTTTACTTTCTCTATGATTAATTCTCGTTTGCTGTACAACCGATTCAAACTAAAATGTTTAGATTATCTAAAGTGAGCTTAATTGCAAAGCACATAATGAATTAAGCGTGTCGTAAAAGTTGCTTTGCAGTTAAGCTAATTTCCGATAATTGAACATTTTATTTTGAACCAGTTGTAGTCTTCATCCGTTTTTGCCACGCCTTATAAAATTTAAATTACGAACCTTGGCCTCTTTAACACAATGAGTTTTGCACTTAGTTAGCGAAAAAAAATCATTTAACGAGCGAGCTTGAAGATGTAAACAGTTATGAGAACAGTGAAACATTCGTGTAACACAAATACCTTGTAAATAGATGAGCATTTGGATACGTAATAAACATGAGAGAAAGTAATCGAAGTTATGTCAAATACAAATCTTAATGATCGCATATTACACTTACTAAATTACTAAATACATACACATACTCAACTAACGATGCCAAAATGATTGGCCGATATTAAATTTTTTTAAATGTACAAAAATAAATTTTTGGGGTTTCATTTAGAGAAGTTATTAACGAAAAACTAATGGACATCTAGAAAGTTAAAGTTACACCCTGTTTAATTTTAAGAGAACTGAAACATCTGTTAAAACAATTGCGTTTAAAACTACAAGTAATTAACCAATTTAACATTAAACTGCCATTAAGCGTGAAAACTACAGAGTGACATTTGATTGAAAATGTTATATGTTGAAATTAAATTCAATCTAAAAGGTGCTGTTTGACAGTATTT
>NCKU01004415.1:0-12354 GCA_003675995.1 Dinothrombium tinctorium | reverse complement strand
TTAAAAGTTCTCAATGATGATTGTTAAACTTTTTTAAATAATAATAGCTTATCAGGTGTTATAACACAAATTGATATTTCGATTCATTATAATTATTCATTTCATTTGAATCAAATGATTTTATTTCGGATTTCAAAACTAAAATTTACATTGATGTGAATATTGAAAAAATTATGTTGAGTTAAATGAAGTGATAAATTTATAAAAGAAATAAAATTTCAAAAGTTTGTGTATTATGATTTCGAGATAAAACACAATGGTTGCGAATGCGATACAGATAACGAAAACGAAGAGAATCTGTGAGAAGAAGCTGAGTCGAAGAGGTAAAACTTCATCTTCTGTTCGCGGCTGTTTCTGAAAGAATCTCTGTTCACAAGTCTTATCTCGAGGAAATATTGTCATCGATCGGGTTATTTGCATCAAGTAAAGGAAAATCCCCGTTTCAGTTGCACGGTAAGTTCTATTTAATAAAAAAAAGTTTTAAATTCTCTAGACTAGATTGTAATAAATTACTCACATATCGTCGTAAAGAGCAGCCTTTTCTGAGTAAGTTTTCTTACTGATGTAGATTGAAATAATTTCTGATTTATGTCCATCAGAGAAAGTCAATTTAGCCTTTTCAACGGCTAGCTGTTTTTTCAAATTCATTTTATGCGCAAAATAGCAACAAGCTTGCATGATTCCTGTTTTCAATTCCTCTAACATCACGTAGACAATTTTATGGCGTGAATCAAATAGTTTTCTTGTGTTTTCGGGAGTCAGCTGGTTTTCATAAAAAACAGGCTCACGCCCTAATTCGACTATAGCCCGCTTCCAAAGCTTTCCACATATCGGATGAGTGCTTTTTCTAAAATCGTCCGAAAAGCCGAGAAATTGATCGAAAATCGGATATCTGCCAGTTCTATAAACATCATCCAATGTATCAATCTTCTCCAATTCAGATTTCATCGCTATGTCAGTTCTAAAATTTGCGCAAAAAATGCAATAAAGCAGAAAAGAGAAAATTACAAAGAGAGTGGATGACATTTTTGCCGTTATTTTCTGAGATTTCGGAAAATTCTGCTTAAGCATAACGCAAATAATTGTGAAAATTGCATTTTTGATCTCATGAAATTTTAAAGTGATAATAAACGCAATTATTGCGAGAAGAAGTGACCAATAAAAGCTTAAGCCAAATACATAGAAATTGTCCATTAAAGTTGCTTGAATCATTCTCTTTGGCTTAACTAAAGACATGACAATTGCCTTGAATTCACCTACAACTGGGCTAAAAGCAATTGGTTCTCCTCCGATTGCCAGTGTGCCGGGAAGGAATGATATGTCCGCTTCCTAATTGATAAAGTAAATATTAAATTTATCATTTCAATTCATTTTGAAATCATATTCTTGAGTCATTAATAGTGTGAGGTCCACGGTCGCCACAAGTTTGGTATTAGAAATACGCTCAAAACGAAGTTAAACGTGAAAATTTTCATATTTCGTGCTTTGCAGCAACAGCAAAGGTTGACCAATTTGACTATCGCTAATGTGATAGCAATACTTGTGTTTTAAAATGCTATGCTCAATACTTTTGCGTGCCTTTTGCAAAACACTTGGGGACTTTCAACTTGGACATCGCAAAACTCCGAACATGAACTCTGGTTGCTATATTCAAGCTATGGTAAAGTAATTATTTTGTGTTATCTCTATTTAAACGAATTTTGTGTTTGTGCAGTTTGTAAATAATAAATAAAAAATGTGCTTTGAGCACCAATCAATTCTTGTGATGGTAAGCCCGAACCGTCAAAATAGTGAAATTTTTATAAATTTTCTATTTAATTATTTTTTTAACAAAAATGAAAGAAGTTTTCAGTCTCAAATCAATTAAACTAAAATTCTTAATTTTTAACAAGATTTTTTCTGTTTAACTCACTTTAGTTTTAAAAATTTATTAATTATTAACTTACATTACGTTGTAAAACACCCAAAAGTCCATTGTATGATCCATTTGACATCATTTCTCCAACCATATTTTTGGGTATAGTAACATAAGTAATACTAAAAATTTTTCTTAAAATAAGATCATTAACTTAAATGTTCTTACTTATGTCCAACCAAATCCATGTAAAACGCGTGTAGAAGCTGAAATGCTCTGCCTCCCTTCAATTGTTGTTTACCGTTAATTGTTTCGATGCCGATAATTGGCAAAAACTGCAATCCATTAAGACTGTTATAATTCACTTCTCTAAATTCTGTGGCTGATTTTACCTGATAAATTGCTATACGCATTGCTCCAAACTCGAGCATTTTTTAATATCTAAATTTTGTTTTAAGCAATCAAAGCAAAATTTAATTTTCATAAAATTAAAGCTTTTAATATATTAATTTGATGCATCAAATTTGCTTGAGTGTGCTTAATTCAAAGATAAAAATATAAACGTACTTTGTTATTTCACTTTGTTAGTTATTTTTAACAAAGATGTATCATGGAAAAAAGTTTATCTTGAATTATTTTGATTAAAAAAATATTTTCTTATATACATCGCTGTGTTTGTAATTTTTAAAATAAAATGTTTTCGTTTTGTAACTGTAGCTACAAAAAAAAAGTTTTTTCGTAAAAAAACTTTTGTTATAAAAACATAATACAAAAATTGTTTTTTATTAAAATTTTTCTCCTTGGAACATTAATAAATAAGAGAACAGAAGAAATATTTTTAAAACACAATTGAAAAGAGGAAAATAATTAAGTTTTGTGTGAATGAAATAAAATGCCAATAGAAAGCGAGTGTGAATTCTAATTTTACCATTTGAATGCTCTTAATCTAAATTTCAATAGAAAAAAGAAAAAATAATTTTTCAGATAATTACTTTGATCGAAAATTTTATAAAATATATTTTTTTTTAAACATTTTTATTGCATTTCTTGAAAATGTTGATAAACATTTGAATCAATTTAGAAGAAAAACTTTTCTGGTGATAAAAGCACAGCATTTTTATTTTATACGCTTTGCTCGTTCACTTTTTTTGTGAACAAGAGAATTATCGAAAAGCACACGATGAATTATACATCCCGTTAAAGTTGCTTTGCAGTTAAGCTCACTGTCGAGAATCGAAACATTTTATTTTGAATCGATAGTACCTGTAACTGTTTAAGTTAATGTAAAAAAGGAAGATGCACATAAAATAACTATAAAATAATCTAATGATCTAGACAATTAATTATGAAATATGGACATCAAAAACTTTTCGCGCAATAATAAATTTGATGGATGAAACGGAAAATGGAATGTTACAATTCTTAAAAGAATTTTGTGTATTCGAAATGCAATTGATCGAAAGAAAATCAAACAAGCAAATATAAGCAATATTCTTCAAAATTTTATTCGTTTATTGTAGTTTTATTAAAAGAAAGGTAAAAAAAATGATCAATTCTTGATCATGTCGATAAATTCATTCCAACTTTCGTTTTCGTATTTTCTGCCGTTTTGCAAATAGTCTCGAGTTTTTGGTGCCTAGAAAAAAGTAAAATCATTGCGAGAAAAAACTAAAATCGCTCTGACTTTTCTATTTAACATCCAATCAAATTTCCGTAACGAATCCAATCGAAAATAGCGCTATACACTCGGAAACCAACTTCGGTTGCATGATAAACGTCAGCCGACTCGCCTTTGAAAATAGCATTTCGTTCGATTTTGTATAAGAAGAGATGTTTAGCATCACCACGTCTACGACCATCAAACTTGACGTGATTGTAGCATTCGTCGATGATCTCGCACTGAATTGTTCCAGTCCATCTTGTTTGGTAATAATAACAATGTTTTGAATCGACATTTTTACTCGGTGAATCGAAACAACGGATGCCAATCGGCTTTGTTCTATTGTTGAAAATCACAATACCTGCCTTGACGTAATCAACGAAATTGAAACATTCATTTCCATTCAAAATGAATTCTGCTTCGCTGTTTAAATGATCAAATCGAATTTGTAAACTTGCATGAAAACATTTATGAATACTAACCTACTGAAGTGAGGAAATGAAATTAAAATAAAGATTAAGAAAAGCTTTGCGTGCATTTTTGTTAAATATTTAAAGATTTAAAGCTTAAGAAATATATCGAACTGTGAATGTTGATCACTTTAAAATACTTTTGAAACTGAATTCTGCGCTTCTTTTTCAATACTTTTGATAAAAAATATTCATCGTTAATCAAATGATACGAAATTTTAACATGAATACAACATTAATCATAACCATGTTCGACATTTCGTTTCCATTACAATGTTTTCCCATTTAAAACTTTATATTTGTTTTCTTGTTTGACTTTTACACTCGCGATTGATAAATTTTCATTAGGACATTTTCGTCTTTGCTCACCCAAAAAATCAAAAGAGGAATCATAAGCATCATTTGAAAAATTTTATTTGCATTTATTCAATTGCAATTTTATTGAAAGAAAAAATTGCTAAAATATGGTCAAATCTTGATCATGTTAATAAATTCATTTCAACTAACGTTATCGTATTTTGTGTAAATTCATCAATAGTCTCAGGTTTTTATAGTCTAGAAAAAGATTAAAGTATTAAGAGAGAGAAAAAAAATTAAAATCGCTTTTATTTACTATTTAACACCCGATTAGATTGCCATGATGAGTCCACTTGAAAGTAGATATTAAAACATTTTTTTTCTTATGTACTTCGTAATAAGAAACAGCTCCCAACAATTTAAAAATATTATGTTGCTCAATTTTGTAAGTCTTGCGATAGCCAGCTTCATTACGCCTAAAAGCATTGAACTTTACACGATTAAAGCATTCGTCGAGAATTTCGCACTGAACATCATAGTATCTCGTTCGAAAATAATAACATTTTTGCGAATCCACGTTTTTACTATTTGATTCACCACATTTCATCTCTACTGGCTTCGTTCGATTGTTAAAAATCAAAATACCCGGCGAGACGTGATCAACAAAATAAAAACATTCACTTCCTTGCATAATTAATTCTTCTTGGCTATTTTGAAAATAAAATCGCACTTAAAAACTTTCATAAAAACATTTCGAAACACTAACCCACTGAAGTGAAGAAATATAAAACAGAATAAGAAGTAATTTATTGTCATTTTAGTAGGAAGCGCAAATGTCATTTAAAAAATTTTTCGCACTTTGAATGGCGTTATCTTCAAAATTCTATTTATGCTGGAAACTGCGCTTAATCTTCAACAATTCTTGATAAAACTTACAGCTCCCGACAGAAAGTTTTGTATCACATCGAGAAATAATGTCTGATTGATAAGTTAAAACGGACGAAAAGCAGATAAACGAAGAGGGAAAACACAAAATTCAATTTTTGTTTCAAGAAATATGAAATCTTTAACAAGAATTTTCATTAAAAAGGCGTATTTTCATTTAATGTCTGCCCGTAACGTCAAACCCATTTTTTGACTGTTCTCGGATCAAATAAAAAATCGCGAGCGATTTCTTTGTAAGTCATTCCCATGTGGTGAAATAAAACAAATTTGAATCGCGTTTCTTTCGATGTTAATGGCACTTAACTCTGATTTGAACTCGATATATAAAATAAAATTTTAATGTTTCGCCTTATTTTAAAACTTTAATTTACCATATCTTCTTTGCGATAAACATTTAACATTTATTCAAATTATAAGGCATAACTGCTCGTATCATTTAAATGTTTCAAACGAAGGATAAGATACAAAACTTTCTGTCGGGAGCTGTATAAACAAACACCAATCGCGACAAAAAGTTCGCATGAAAAGCCACAAGAAATAATCAAATAAATTATTCATACCCTCGATCGAATATTACTGACATTTAGCTTTGATTCAAATTCAACACTTTAAATTAGATTTATTCATACTTATTTATATTCATGTTTTGCAATTACACTATGCCCGACGCAAAAAAGTATACCGCAGCGAAAAGAATACTTCCCTGCATTTCTTGAAACTTCACAATTGATATTTGCTTTAAAGTAAACAAAACGGGGTTTCAAATTGTAATTTATTACGTTTTCTAAAATGCCATAGCGTTTAGAAACTACAAAAATTAAAATAATTGAATTATATACAAAAATGAATCTATCGCTAATATTTTACGGAGTGCCGGTTTTACAATCAAAACCGTTTACAAATGGTTAAAAAGGTGGCAAAAATGAGGAACCTTAAAAAATAAAACAAAAAGTGGTCATAAAATCGTAACTACAGAATATCTAGAGCGAAAATCTAGCAAAAGAATACCCTTAATCATCAGAAATCAAATTATATGCAGACTAAATTTAGATATCAGAAATAAAATAGTGACTCTGGGATTAAAAGTATGGCATTTCAAGAAGAAAACGTGCAAAAGGTAAAGATAAGGTGAAAAAAATTATAATTTCATCTTGTCATTACATAAAAATTAATAAAAGAATTGTATTTGTAATAAAATATTACATGCTTAATGTATAGCAATGAAGTATCATTCACGTACTTTTTTGTGTCCTCTGGTGTAATAAAATTTTTCAGCCAATTGCTTTGCAATAAAGCGCGTTAAAAGTGAAATGAAAAGATTTTATTTGATTTAAGTGTATTCTTACGGATAGAAAATAGTTTCTTACTTTACTGCACATCGAAAAACGTCACATATGACATGTCTTGTTGATTTATTTTCACAAAAACTTGGTTTCAAACTGTTTTAACTTAAACGATTCTTTCAAAAACGTTTGAAATTAAGTTTTTTAAAAGCTTAAACTATTGACAATCTGAGTAAAATCAGACTTTTTTCGGATCTTCGCTACAATATTCACTCATTTATAAAACTGCAAAATTTTAATACAATTGAATTCGCATATTTGAAGTTTTGTTAAGTACACTCTGTATTTAGGAAATGATTTCTCGGATTCCTCGTTCATTTCACATTTTATTATTTTTATTTAAATACATTTCATACATTTTATTGCATTCATCTTCTAATATTGAGATAAATTTATTTTTCTCTCTTCAAAGAGATTTTTTGCAATGTTTTATCGATGAAAGAAAAAATTTCGATTTTAAATTCAATCGCTTAAAAATAATTTTGAATAAGAGCAAAAAAAATTTCACAAAAAGTGTTTAAAGAAGTTTTCAAAGCGAATGTTAATTCAAATGTTTTACTGTAAAAGTTTTTGCTTTGAAATTTAAGTTTCATATGAGAATAAAACAATAAATTTAGTTGACATATTTGATTTTAATTTATTTCTTAAACCTACTGTCTGAAACAAAAATTTAAGTTAAATTTAATGAAAAACCACTTAAATTATTGAAGAAATTCATAGCATAGTCATTTTTAACATTTTCCCTAAAACTTTCCAATGAGAATTATGTTCAACATTTTAAATTCAAAATAAATCGCAGTGAATTGGATAATCTTATCTTAATATTTCTAGAAATTTGCCTGTTGTTGAGCGAGCATTACCCATTCTTTGTCATTAAATAAATTTATCATAAAAGGTTTATCTAACAATATTACGCATGCAAGATACAACCTTTTGTAATAAATTCATTCAATTCTTTATCGTTTTCCTCAAAAACTATTTTTATTGTTAGACAAAGAACAGCAATGAAACTCACTAAAGACAAAGCAAAAGTGCACAGAAACTGAGATTGAGTCCAGTTTTTTATTTGAATATAAAACGCACTAAAAAATTCTTAATTCAACACTTTCAGACGAATTGTTCAGTTTTTTAATGCTCCAATTTTTTAATTCTTTATTTCCAGTAATTTTTGTTTAAGTTAACTTGAACTTTTGTAAGCTTTTTCCAGAAACTTTATGTCACAACGAATAATAGCAACGTGTATTAATAAAATGAACATGGAAAATTACTTTTTTATTCTAGGAAAAGATGTTAATTGGATTTTCATTGAAAACTAACGATTCTATAGCAGTGAGCGACGTTTTGTGCAGGTGATTTTTTTAAAATTTTTTATTTTTAACGTTAATTATGTTTAAAAGCAGGGAAGAGTTGGCAAGAAAGAAGGGAGAAACGTGTTCGAAAATTATGATTTTTCAAATTGATTCTAACGCTAAACTCTATTTTTAGTCTAACTCTAGATGTACATCAAGTTTCATCGAAATCGGGAACGGGCACAAAAAGCAGTTTTCTAGTTAGACTTAAAGTTTCACGCTGAAATGTTTCACAATTCGACAAATTAAAAAAATAAGAACAAGAGTTGATAGTACTTAAGAAAAGAATTTGAATGAGCATGAAATTTAGTATTTATTAATTGTATTGTTTTTTGAAAATGTTTTCGCAAATTTTTTTTAAATATTTCTTTTTTAAATAATTCAAAACTTAACCTCTTCCATTTTAACATAAATTTTCTAATTTAATTGCATTTTACACTTGTTGAAGCAATTCTTTGTTTTATCCAAACTATAAAGCTACTTACACGAGTATAGATTCCTGGCTCAAATGGATTACACACCAAATGTGCTTTTTGGTAAAAATAAAAATTTCTCGAAACTATACCGACTACAGTCCAAGTGTTGTTCACTCTCAGCATAAGAGGACCACCAGAGTCACCAGAGCAAACGTTTCTGCCATTTTCGCCCAAAGCGCATATGTTTTTTGTTGTAATATTCGAATATTTCTTCTTGCACTTATTAATATTATAATCTTTAACATCGGCTTCCATCAGATTACGAGTCGCCGAGCCAAAAATGATGTGATTATGACCCCAACCAGCTACTTTCATCCATCTACCATGTGGTTCAACATCAGACTGCGGTAAACAAATTGGTTTCACATTATCGTTGAAAATTAGCTGCTCTGTTAGCTCAACCAACGCAATATCATTGTTTAAACTTATTTCATCATAATCTGGATGAACATGCCATTTTCTTGTTTGTATTATTTCATTATGATCTCGAAATACTGAGCCGTAAGTAATCTGCAATGCTTTTGTGTGTTTAGAAATGCAGTGGGCAGCAGTAAGAATCAAATATCTGCTTATAATTGCACCACCACAGAAATTTACCGTAAACGATTCGTTTGGGTACTTATTAAACGCTTTAATATACACCATCCATGGATATATGTTCATTCTTTTAACCGGTGTTCCAACCAAAATTTTTTCATTTGCTTTATCTGTACCACATTTTCCAGCTTTTAACAAAAAATTAACAAAATGATCGCATTTTTTGTATTAAATTACTCACAGCATTCGCCTTTATTTTCCTCAAAACAATGAAATAATAAAATTAAGAAAAACAAATTTGTTAGAAAGCACATATTCGATTAAAAAGATAAGAGCCAAGAAAAATTCTCGTTTGTGAGATTAATCGTCTTGATTTGTTAACTTTTGCTCGCTTTCAATCACATTTTATTCATTTACGTCATTTTATTTGCCCCAATCATTGCTATTCAAACGTATCGAACCAAATTGATTAAATTTCTAATGAAAATTGAATAATTTTTTTAACTTTTACATGTCGAAATACTCATTTTCAAAGCAGAATTTCCAGAGATATTTAAAATTTTATTGTTTAATTGCTGAAGACTTTTGGAGACGCGATCAAATAAAAATTTTCTTCTTGCACACATAGAGAAATAAATTCGAAATAAGATTTTTTATTTTTATATTAATGACTGTTTGAGTTTAATTTGATTCCTTTTAGATTTTTGAACAATTTTAATTTGTAATAGAAGCTCGTTGTACTTAAATACACTATCACTACGACCATAAATTTTGGTGCTGAGAAATACTCAAATTTTGTTCGTAATTGGTGCTGAAAAAAAGTGAAAATTGGTGAAAAATTTTACTGCGTGCACGTTAGCGACACCATCAATCATCAACAACACTCCCAGTACGAAGAATCACATTCGTAAATATCGTACTTCGCGCTTTGCAACAACAGCAAAGTATGACCAATTCGGCTATCGCCATGCGGTAGCAGTTATTTTGCAGAACATTGCTCAATGCAGATAGAGAGCTTTTCGCCAAAAACTCGCGTGTTCGCAACTTCATTTTTCGATTCTCTCTCAACGAGCTCGGCACATCCGCGCGCCTCACATTACCGCGTCTCTCACCGACACCCGCAGCGGCATTCTCGTCGCTTTTTTAGTGTTTTGTAACACTGATTAATCTGTATGCTCTTCGCGACAAACAAATTTTGTATTTGTGTATTGTGTAAATAATAAATTAACGATTTTAACCATAAAATCTATTGTACTACATCAATCGAAACTGAATTATTGTGACGCGAAGGCCCGAGTCGTCACAATTTTGTGCAAAATCTATTAACGAAAATTTCAAAAATAAAAATAATTGAATATTTGAATATTCAAAAAAGAATTAAATCGCATAATAAGGCAATCTTTAATTTTGTATTAAGAGCGACTTATCTCTATTCATAAGGAAAACTAATAAAGTGTGCAAATTCAAGAATACAAAATCCTTACTATGTTTACAAAGAGCAAAAAAAGAAATTTAAATAAATTTTATTTTTCAATTATCTTGTAATCGCATTTCTTCGAGATTAGTGTTCGTATGAATGCAATAATTAAATTTTTCTTTCAATTAACCATTTAATTTACTTTATCTGTGTCAATTTTTCAAAATGCTTATACAATTTTATAGTGAACGTCAAAAAATTTGATATTAAAAATAATGTCTGAATAGAATATGGTACTACTGCAAACTACTGGAATATGATGTCTACTGCAAATTTGTAGAAAAAAATATGCAACCGAATGTAATAATAATTCTTGGTTCTTTTCACACAAAAAAGATTCAAAATAATTCTCCCCTCCTACATAGACAATAAAAAACGTTGATTTTTCCCGCTTCCAAACGAAGGTTCTTTGCTATCAGACTCAAATTTAATTAAAAATTTGCATCTCCATGATTTATACAATCTATTCATCTATTTATATACTACAATCGTGTTATGATTTTCATTATTGCATTAGAGAAAAATAAAATGAAAAGTTGTTTTAAAGATAATATATTAAATTTAAATAGAAAATTTAAACATTGAATGTAAAGATAAGCACAGTGGCCGAATTATGCTGAGTGTGAAACGGAAAAACTGTATAAGAAACCTAGCTCGGAGGGCGCGGGTTCGAATCTAGGAATAATCAAATAGAAGAAAAATTTTTGCAATTTTGAAAATCAAAAATTTAAAACACTCGCGCAAAATTTTACGATTCTGCATAGATTTGAACCCATGCGTTTGAAGTAGGTTTGATCGACGCTCGACAGCACTGAGCCAATGTGCTTATCTATACTTACATCGCTTAAATTTTCTATTTATATAATTTAATATCTTTTACTTATATTCAACTTTTAAATTCACAATGCAGTTGTTAAAAAGAAGAAAGTATTCCGTTTTCGATTGGAACAAGAAATTATTTCGATGTTTAATTAGCAGAAGCAGAACTATTCATCGCTTTCGTGCGATTGATGCAAAAATCTGAATGGCGTTTTCCTTTAGAAAAAAAGGATTGAATATAAAGTTAACGACGACGTTCTGCGTGGTTTAAGTTCTTATCAATTACTCGCGATTTTTGACTAGATGACTTTAGTAATTTCTAGCATAGTTTCAAACATTTTCTCTTCCCTATTGATTTGAACAAGGCTCAGCTGCGTTTCTTTCCACTAGGGTACTTACAGTATGAAGCATAAAAACATGCTTTTATAAAATACTTTCCAATGAGTTCAAAGTTCGTAACATTTGCTTGTAAGCGCTTCGGCTACCATGCAAAACTTTTAGTTGATCAAACTTTTAAAATCTAGCTTTTGAATGGAGATGAGATGCTTAAATAATTTTTTTTTTGACTTGTATTTTCACAGTTACCATTTGTTGAAGTTTTATAAATTTTGCGGTCCTCGAAAACCAGTAATCCGAATGAGAGAAAAATTTTTTCGTGATGAAAATCATGATATTAAATATGCTACTAATATTACATGCATGAAGATAATTAAATGCGTGAGAAAAATTTTTTCAAATTAAAAAGCATTTGAAAATTTAAAACAATGCGTTTATTATTTGAATGAACTTATTTTTCGAATAACGTAAAATCAATTTGAAATTGACTATTTTAATTTAATTTCAATCTATCTCAACAAATATAAAATTTTCATTTACAAATCTTTTTTTATTTTTATTTTTGAAACAGTTTTAGGATTTTGATTGTAAATATTTTAGTCAAATAAGAAATTGATTTTCGTCATCGTTGCATAAAATTTGCTTTTAAATACAAATTAGAGTTTGTACCTTGATCTTTTGAGTTTGTAAATTTTTAATCTGAGTTTTCTGTGTAAAATACAGAGTGTCTCCTATAAAACCGTACGATTTTAACACAAAAATACTTTATAAAGAAAAGATAAATTACTTT
>NCKU01004414.1:0-12356 GCA_003675995.1 Dinothrombium tinctorium | reverse complement strand
TACTATACACATGTATATAGATTATTCAATTTAGATAAAATAAAAAATGACAACATAATATGACAAGACATTAGATGATGTTATATAAAATAGATAAACGATAAAATAAGAGACAGACAAAAAATTTTTATCTTTCTAACAGACTTTTAAGAGTGTTTACTTTTATTCAAAAGTATTTCATTTCACTTTAAGCTTGATTCATATTAAATCACTGAACTAAATAATTTTTTTTATAATTGATTATACTACTTTGGATAGACTCTCTGAATTAACTCTTTAACCAAAGCGGTACAATGATATAATTTGTTTAATGTTCTTTTCAAATTTATGTTTTGTATGTTTTTAATTCAATTTAGTTTTTGTGTAATCAAATTTTCTATTGCGAAACTATTGAACAATGCAATTTAGTTCAAGTGTTAGTAAAAGTTAAAAATCTGTCCGTTTTAAGAGATACGTTAATGTAATTCATTAATTAATTCGTAATATAATCAAAAATGTTTGTAATGCATATCGTCTAAAAAGCTTTTTGAAAAAACACCAATGAAAATGAATTCTAATTTGCAAAACTTTTTTCATTCACTAATAAAACTTAATTTATTATGGAAAATTAAAGTTTTCATGCTAAAATTAAAATATTTTAGCTTTTAATTTGATTTCAGAGAAATTTAGTAATTCATTTAATACAAAAAACACTTCATAGTATAATTCATCTTAAAAATATTTTCTCTTAATCAAATCTTGTTATTACTAACGAACAAGAAAAGAAGTGCAGATTTTTGATAAGAGAAAGAAAGAGAGAGGCGTGAGATAAAAATGAAGCTAATTTTTGGAAATAAATTGTAGGCCGAAGGTTTTTTCTTTATATTAGAGTAAGATTAGTGCGCACAAATATGTTCAAACGACTATAGCATAAAAGCTTCTTGAAGGTTTCAGTCGAAATCTTTTATCATCCAAAGCAAATATGATGTTATATATGAAATTCTCTCTCCTGCTCCTGGATGAACTCATATGTTTGCACACATGCACATGTACTAAGTGTCAACTTGTAAATATCAGGCTTTCTTCATGAAAATCAATAAAGCTGATGTAAATGTCGCATTAAAAGTTATGAATTTATTTTTTAATGTGTTCTTTTTAAAAGTGCTTTCGAAGTAATTGAAGTGGCTAACATAAGTATAATAAACATTCACTTAAAAAATTCAAATTTTTATGTAAGCTTTCATTGGAATGAGTGAGGAGTTAATTTAATTTTCAATTCATTTTATTTCTAAATATTTGTATTGTAAAAAAGTGATTTCATCACATTTTGAACGGAATAATTTTTTTCAAAGATTTATTTTTAATAATAAAGAATTAGAAATGAGCAGAAGTTGCTAAATTTAGCACACTTCAAAAATTTTTTATTTGCTTTGGATCGATATTTGCTCATCAAAAATTATTTAAAAGTTTCAAAAGTATCCCAAAGCATGATTTTTTAAGAAAATTTTCCAACTCTTTGATGAAATAACATTTGAAATTAAATTAATTTTTATAGTATCACCAAGTTTAATATTCTGCCTTTTAAAGAAGCTCTTTAAATAATAAAATTCGTGTGGAATTCAGAGCTTTTTCACGAATTTTTATAACCAATTGAAGATTTTAATCAATTTTTAAATCGATTAGAATTCATTTCTCTTCAAGTTTTATTTTTCATGCTATTTTTCATGGCTAGAGTTGAATGATTCATTAGCTAGAACGTAATTGGTGTCGATTGCGAATAAGAAGAAATAATCAAATTCTTTTTCGAGCAATAGAAATTAACAAGATCTTATCTACGAGCAAATGTTATACAGTTATTTGCACTTCGTTCAGTGTTTAAAATTAAATCACTTAATTATCCATGAAATAAGCTTTTAAATTGAAGCAGGGCTTTTAAAGATTTTATTAAGTTAAGTGCTTTTAAACATTTCTTCAAACTAGCACAAGTGCTTTGAAAAACTACATCAATCATTCTTTTTTGCTTAAATTTAGTGAATAAAGACTTCTTTCATTACGATTGACTTTCAGACAATTTAAAGTAAATTTAATTGTGTTAAAAAGTCAAATGCATAAAAGCAAAACAATTTCCGGAGGCAAACGAAATAATCACAAAATTAATTGTCTTTAACATAACATTGTTAAACATTTATATCATTTTGCTCTTCAATTAATTGCATATAAAGTAAGCACGATTGTAAACATTTTACATGAAATTCATGCGCTACTTGTTGGACGTTCTATAGCCTTAGCTTTTTATAGCTTTATCTCTTATTATCATTATTATGCAAATGCATTTGCTATATATCAAAGCTCATTGAGCGTATCTCAATTATTGACAAATAGTAATTTCAATACACTTATAAAGAAATGAGAGGTTCGCAAACGTTGGCAAATGAGATGATTGCCGTCTCGAGAGTGAGAAAGAAGTATTGATGACAATGTGAAAGCTAGGTATGACAAATAATTCTGAAAATCTGTTTTCCTCTTTCTGTTTACACTTGAGAATTACGATGTATTGCGTTTGGGATAAAAACATGTATTCATTTTTACGTTCTCATTGTAAAAATAGAATTTTTTGTTCATCTCATAACGTTTTAAAATTTTAATGGAAGATAAAAGCGCAAATAAAATATAAGCCAATAGTCAATATCCAACATTATTTGAAGTAAAAGAGGGATTTCCAATTTTTTGATATAAAGTTTTTCAAGATTCATAGTAATGTTTTTCTACATAAAACTAAGCATCAATTTCCAACGTAACGAATGTAAATCTATGCAAGAATGGTTTTATCAGCTTAATCTTCAGAGCAAATAAAAGTTGTTATTGACGCTTGTAAAATAATTGAGATAATAAAGCCATTTTCTTTAGAAAGATAATTCTTTCCAAAACAAAACGAAGATTATTGTATAGATTTTATCAGAAATAGAGAGAGCGAAAGAGTCGAGACACAAAAATAAGATTTCTCGATGAATAAGAAATAAGCAAAAAGAAATATCAGAAAGATGCATGTAGTGTACATAGAAAGAGAAAACATAAAGTGAAATTCATAAATTCGATTGATTTACATTCATTTCTATTTTTTCTTCACTTTCAATTGTGTCGTACGCATAATAGTCGTTATGTCAGTGAAGCAAAAAGCTTACAGCAGTTTCACAAACGTGCTGTAATCAAAACGCATTCACAATAAACTCAATATGGTCTGTGAAGACATTAACTGTTCACTGCATTGTCGAACGAACAGCTCTTTTACAGCCCAATAAATTTTCAAGATTAAATAACGTCTCAAATGTTACATTCGCCGAGCAGCTCTTTTTTCGATTCGTGAAAAGCAATTTTTATATTTCTTTTCTTATATAACTTTTGCTCTCTAAAAATTGGCCAAAACGCTTGCATTTCGGCATAACTCTTGTCGCGACGAAATGTTCTCATTTTAATTTCTTTTTTCCTCTTTATATTTTATTATTTTTATATTTTCTTCTTTTAACATAAGTATCAACTTTTTCAAACTTCATTAAATTCATACTTTAGATCATTTTTTCCGATAGGAAGCATAAAATTCATGAGCAATCGATTCAAAAAATTTCTTCTTGAAATTATTTCCATTTGCTTGATTTTTCATTCTTTATTATGTTCAAAATAATCTCAAAATCAAAATTTGTTTTGTTTTGTTTTTTTCATATAAAGATAACGAAAGATTTAGGACATAGTGGACATCTAAAAAGAAAATGTATTGATCGAAATGGTAGTACACATTTTCCCGAGAACTTTCAGCTAATTTTCACATTGCCTTTAAAATTGTTCTCTAAACTAAAGTTAATACTTTTTTCAA
The DNA here is from genome assembly GCA_003675995.1 of Dinothrombium tinctorium. Lineage (NCBI taxonomy): Eukaryota > Metazoa > Arthropoda > Arachnida > Trombidiformes > Trombidiidae > Dinothrombium > Dinothrombium tinctorium. The sequence continues at coordinate 8,509 of NCKU01004414.1, read as the reverse complement.
TTGAAACTCTCAATAGACGTGAAAACAATATAAATAGTTGATTAATTGAAGTAATATAAGTTAAAAATCAGTCTTAAAATTAACTCTTTGGTTAGTTATGTTAGCTTTGTTAGCAAAATTAACTATTTGACAGTTAGAAATTGTCAGTGTTTGCACAATTAGCTCATATAAATCGAGCTGTACAAAAATTTTTACCATGGGTTAGCATGTAGTCAAAATCATTAAATAACAAGCTGTAAATTTTGAGCTGAATTCACCTCGCCGAATATAACCCTATAATGATTGCAGCTAATTTTGTCATTTTGTTCATTACTTTCATTATTTACACTTCAAAGACTGTTAAGAAGATTAAATGTAGACAGAGTATGTCACTCGAGACAAGAGATTAATTTAATCCTAAGAAAAACAAAATTTTTTGATGAATATCTTGGAAAAAAAACTTTACTTGTCTTCATGTCAATTGTTCGCTTCCACAAATTGAACGCAATAAGGATAATTACATTTGTCATATTATGTTTTTGCAGGCAGCAAAGTCAAAACATAGATGCTTGTAATCGATTGCAATCGTGTAACGAGACTCGCACTTCAATCCATTTAATGTTAATAATATTTCAAAATATACAGTCAGAGCTATAAACTTTTACAATCAACTCAGTATAAAACTGTTATATTTAGATGCATTTTATCACCAAAAATGTCTAAACTTAAATCATTCGCTATGCATTCATAAGCTTCTTCTCTGTTTCCATTTCCTCGAAAGCGTCTGGCTTTATAAGAATTTTTTTTTTTGCATTCGCATATAAGTCAAACCATCACGCGAGTGTAAAACTCTATTTTACTTCATGACTTGCTTGAATTTCTCATGAATGCTTTTATGCATTTTCTAAAATTTGTATTTTCTCGCCGCTGCAGTAAAAGCTGCTTGAAACGAGCCATTAAATTTTTAAAGTGAATTGAAATTCTTTTTCGTGCATATTTTGTTTACAACAATGCAACTAATTTAGTAGCCAAGAGTGTAATATTACACCTAACAATTTCTGACACTCGCCTGTGGTTTAATGCACACAGCATATAACGAAGAAATGTGAGAGTTTAATAAAAACACAGATGTAAATGCTTGAAATTTATGTCACGCGAAGAGAAACGCGACGAGGCGATGGTTTTTAGCTGGCAAACAATTTTGCAATTCAGTTAAGCTGTGTTGTTGCAAATTATTAAGCCGATTCTAGATTATTTTAATTACTTCAAAGAGAAGTAATTTTTACAGCGAACGAAAAATAAAACTGTGCTTTTCAACTAAATAATTTATTCGAAAATTCAAAAATTTTTCGCTCTCAATTGTTTCTACATATTTCGCTGCGCACTAAATGCTATAAAATGAACTAAATTTACGATGAACACATTTATTTTAGGCTGATTTATTGAAAAAGTTTTTTAGGACATAAAATTGTTATATACACTTTAATTGCCGACCTAATTTTCTTTCGTTCGCCGTTTGAATTTTGATATTTGCTTCATTCGCGAGCATGAACTATAACACTTGACTCTGCAATTAAAAGCATTTGATTAATGCATTCGCAAAGAGCGAGAGAGAAAATAGAATGAAGTCAATTGCATTACGACTCAAAAAGATTTTTTTTTTGCTTTAAATGAAAAGTGTTGTATTTACATCCTTTAGTTTGAAGTCTCTGTATAGCTTTCATCTTTAGGAAAAACTCATCTAATTCAACAGCGTCTTGTTATTTTCAATTTAAGTAAATGCTCAAGTTTATTGAGCTGATCAAATACAAACTTTTTCAATCGTGATCTTTATGGATCAATATAAATGTGTGGCCTCAAAAATAACAATCAATTTTTAGAATATTTTTAGAATTTAGTTTTACATTTTGTTGCTTTTCGATTTCTTTTTGCAAAGTGAATTTAAAATTTACTTCACGTTTAGATTGCCTTTAAGAATCAAGTTGTGTTAAAATCGTGAAAACTTAAATTTTTTTCGAGTTAACCCGTGAACAGCATAAATTGATTTTTTTCGTTACCTAGACTTTTTGTTTTCTTTGCATGTGGATGTTTGTTTTTTTCGATTTCTGATAAAATGAGATTGAAGTCTTTTGAGTTTAGAAACTTAATTTACATTTATGAATTATTTTGAGGAAAAAAGAGAAGAGAGAAAGAGAGAACAAACAAAATTTAAAATTCATTCATTCATTTCCTGAAATCACTTTTTTCTGCTGTGGTACAAGATATGCAAAACGAGAAAAAAAAAACATTTGAACAATGAACTTTTTAGCGAAAATAAATAAGATTGGATTCAAATAAGAAAAGTACACAATTACAATTTTTTTCAATACTTTTGCTCTGTAAAATCAAAAAGTTGGCGAAATAAATTGAGATCAGTGTTGCATAGTGTTTCATGCTTTTTGTATTATGCAATATTCGCGACAACAATTTTTTTTATTGAGTTTTCGCTTAATTCACAGTGTTTGCTCGTTTTCAATTTGCTTCAATTTTTTGGATCGAAAAATCAGTCTCTTTGATCAATTTAAATCTTATTTCCACTTTTTTCAGAGAAATGTTAAAAATTCAAATAGAACATTTGAGCTGAATTAACATACTTTTTGTTTCAATGCAAATCGATTATTTTGACCAAGCTCATATATTTTGCGAGCGTATGTTTGTGAAATAAAAAATTACACTTTTACGCTTAATATGGCTTGATTCATTAGGTGTTTGTTTTAATTAAAAACGGATCAATGGAGCGAAAGACCAGCTGATTATCCAAATTTTTCATGGTTTTCTGCTTTTTTTCACCGAGGCAACTAATTTCAATCACAATATTTAGTTAGAAACCATTTAAGATAATGAACCAAATTTGATGACATATTTACCAACTTTGCCATGAGTTTGGTTGTTTGAGTTGAGTTTGCCATTTAATACACTTGATACGCTTTATTTAGCATTTCGAACTTTGACATTTTTGTTCTAATCAAATTAAACTGCAAATGTTAAACTTGTTTTTACTTCAGATAGTTTTATAAGCCAACACTACTCTATACAAAAATTTACATTTTTCAAATTTCGCTATTTGCAGCGTATTTTGTTCATAATGAGATTTTTTATGAACAGAATTGAGCTTAATTAAAGAATTTATAGCACTCGAATTCCATAAGTAAAAATAAAATTCACTAATGAATAAATTCAATTAATTCATTAATTTAATAACAAAAATTAAAGTTTAAAATTAATGCTTTGAAATTTGAATTTTATCATTATTTTCCAAAAACTCGATTAATATTAAACTTTCATTCTTTATAATAAATTTAGTGACTATAACGTATGATCTCTTGCAAAATTGCAAATTTAAACCAAAAACAATTTTAGAACTTTTTTAATAAATTAATTCAGAAAGATCGTGAAAAGCGGAATCATTTTTAGAACTCAATGATTTGTGGTATACTCATGACCAATAAAATCTTTTCAATTCTTTCTTTAAATTCGCTTTACTAAAAAAAGCAATAGACTGAAAGATTTTAATGTATAGGAGTGTACAAAGGTTTTAAAATATTTTATTTTATTAATTTTGAATAGTTAATATTAAAATRRTTTAAAAATAATGAAATGTTTTACCATTGTAAATAAGAGTACATCGATCAATAAATTCAAATCGGAACCAAGAAAATACTTTCATCGATAAATTTTTAAAATAATTTTTGAATTTTATACTTTATACTAATCGAACGGTTTATTTAAAATCCAAATTGACCATCGATAGAAAACTTAATAAATAAATAAATAAATAAACGAATGACATGCAAAAAAAAAAAATTTTTAAAGTTAGAGATGATCTAAAATGTTTCGATAAGTTTTTAACTTTCCTTAATTTACGCGCTTGTATTGAGAATGGGCATTATGAAATTAATGAAATGAATTTGATATTTTTGTCTTGTATTTGGATGTGTGATGAAATGATAGCTCAGATCTCTGATTCATTTTTTGGCAATTACTCCAAATCAATAAATGGAAGATTGATCTTTATAAGCGAAACTTCATAAATAAAATAAGAAAGTAAAAGTGTGATGCATAAAGTGCTAAATATTTAAGAAGCCACATTCACATTTTCAAGCAAATAGTAAATATAATAGAAATAGTATTCGGAATGGTTAAAAAACAACGAAAATGTTATATTAGCTTTGAAGATTCACTTTGTTATTTAAAAATCTCCAAATGCAAATCTATCTTTATTTCTGCCACAATTATTAATTTCTTGATGTTTAAGATAAGAAAATTTAAAAATGCGCACTGTTTCTCAACACGATGAATCGGAACTATAAAAGTAACCCTGTTAAGCAAATGATTCCGTTAATTATACAAATGCGAGTTTGTATAACATGAGACTATGGTTACAAGAATTGTACTGAGAGTAATAGCTATAAACGAAAGAATCTAATTATAGCCAACAGTATCGCATGTGATCAGCGAGTCTCTGATGAATAGATATTCTTTTCTGTCAAGTACAGCCATAATGCAATAAATTTTTGTCGCCTTTAACATAATACAAGTAAAATGTCTTATTTATCCTGTGGTTTGTTTCAAGTCAATTTTTTATGAAATATAATTCCATCGTTGTTTCGTGTAATGAATTATTAAGCTACGAGAATTTCGAAATCATCTCATCTAAATTTCTCTCGGTATCATCATTAAAATTGGCTTCATATTTCCTTTATTCATATTTCATGTTTTTTACATCCAAAGTAAAATGATAATATTTCATAAATTTGAGCTTGAATAATAATTATGTCATATTTTGTACTTAAAATTTGATCATTATTGCTGTTTTAGTGCTCATTAAAGAATTTTCAAAAAAATTTTAATAATAAGCTAAACTTCATTCCCATAAAATCTTATTAAACTGAAAAAAAAATTGGAAAGTTTTGCTCTTTTGTTTTCACAATTAGCATTGTGCGCCTTCCATAAGCTGCTTTTTCATAGAATTCAATTTAGGTGACTTTTGCGCTTTGCTAAACACATAGGAAAGGTTTAATTAATTACTGCTAAAAAAGGACTCAGCAAAATCATTTGGTCTAATGTGACAAATAAACATTTGTGATAGAAAAAGAGCAGAACATTTTGTGATCCTTGCATTTCTTGCTCATTAGATTCAAAAATCTTCAATAAAACTGGAGAGCTAATATTTTGTTTAAATAATCGAATTCAATTATTCAAGAGAATAAATATCCACACATATACATATAAATAACGAATTTTATAAAACAATCTCGAAACTCAAAATCCGATTACGACTTCGTGTTCTACGCTTATTTGCTTCATTACTCGAAATAAGCCTTGATTTTGATTGAGAAACTAGAGAAGCCCTATTCGTTAAATTACTAATTTACTGCGCTTTTGTTTTACGATTGAGCTTAAATAGTTTTGAAACAAAAGTTTTAAATTATCTACTTTTTAAAAAATAAATTTTTAATAATTTTTCAATCTTCTTTCGTTGAAAATTTATTTTTCATTTCAATCACATTTTGAATTTGTTATATTCAAACAAAATGGTACCGAACAAGTATTTGTAAGTATTATAGTTTCACTTTATTAGTTTTTTCTCTTCGCTCGATTGAAAGTCAAAATAAGAAAAAGCATTTTTGATTTGATATGTAGCTGTAAAACTGAAAACGACAGCGATTTCATGTTTCAAAATCAAAAGGAATCTTTATTGAGCTGCATTTTAACATTCTTCAAAAAAACGGAAAGCATTTTTCTTTCGTGTAATAAACTTCTTTTTAGAACGGAATTTATCCGAATTTTTTACATTTTAACTTGATTTTCATTTTTCGGGGCTAAATTCGCCTCGACTTATCAAATTTAAATCTCAACATATAACCCGTCTATCATTTATGTCTCCACCTCATTTGAAATTAAGAGCTTCTTTTGTTCAAGAATTTTTTAATTAGCATTAAGATTTTATAAGTTTAACTTGTTTTGAATTTGAAAATGTTGATTTATGATCATCAAATATTTTTAACTTGTTTGCGTGTTTATCTATAAGAATTTATTTCCTTTAATTGGCAAAAGATTTTTCCTCAAATCTTATCCAATCATAATGGCTTATAATAGATCGAATTTATTCTAATTTTTTGTAAACATAGCAGTTATAGACAAAGGTTTGGAGCTTAATATGAGCAAACTATAAAAATTACTGTAAGCAATGTAGTGATTGAACGCAAGTAATTTGCGGAAATAATTTTCTTTGTGAAATGGGAAAGAATAATAGAAGAAAAGTTTTATTTTTCTGAAATAATCATGTTTCTTGTTTTCAGTCCGTTCGCTTGAAATTCGATATACCGATTATCGAGATTCATTCATTTTGTCGTCGGTTTCGAAAAAGCACTCGAACATTTGTGTGATTGAGGAATTTTCCTCACAAAATTTCACTGTTTAGTTTTCATCGATTAACCATTACAAACCAATTTGGTAATAAATTTTTCATATTTTTATTTTTGATCTTACTCTTATTTCAATTGATGACTTAGGAATCTTGCATAAAAATAAATCAATGTCTGAAAATTGAAAAACCTTAAACATAATTAGCTAAGCCAATTTAAATATTCGCATTTGTAGTATATATTTATTTATTTGATGATAAATGTCCTTATGATAGTTTTTCTCAAAACTCAATGATTTCTCAAATTAAGAACTAAATCATTCATAAATTAAGTGCTTAATCTTGAAGGCAATTGAATATTTTTTATTTTAAATTATAAATATTAAGATACAATGCGATAAAGCAGTTGTCATGAATTAATTTTCTTAAAAATTCTAACTTAGCTTTCTTGATCATTTATATGGTTTAAAATTTTAAATAAATCATTAAAACTGTATTCAAATTTATTGAGAAATTCACAAATGAATGTTTTAAATTTTAATTTTTTATTAAGCTTCTTCAATTTTTAATCCACTATGCAACTCAAAATTTTTAAAATATTTTTGTTCTGACATGTAGACTAATAACACCTCTAGAGCTTTTTGTCGTTAATGTTAGAATAATTAAAAACTTTCGAACAAAATATAAATATTTTAATGCATTATTAATACATATGTGATAATCGAAATTTTAAAATTAATTGTTTTAAATATTTCTTATTGTAGTATGAACACTTAGGCTGTAAAAATGTTGATCGATTGCAAAACTCATGCTGTTTAATTTGAGATAAAATATTACCATTTGAACATAAATAAAAGCCAATTTTTCTTATAAATACGAATTGATGCATCAATATTTAAACTTTGACTTCGAATATTTTACATATTGAATGTATATTATTAACTTTATAGACACTTTCAGAATAACATTGCTTCCTCAAAAAATCTTTGAATATCCCCGAAAATTTTAAATATTAAAAGAGATCTATCCTGTCAAGAATAAGGGAATAAGAAGGAGTCTTATTTATTACCAAATATATCTATAGTCTCATACATAAGAATAAAAACTTGAGTGTTGGTGACACGATTGTCGTAATAACTATTTATAAAATTTTTTGGTCATATTACGCAAATATATATTCTTATAGTTTTTAAAATAACTTTTTTTTGCTTAAACAAATTAAATTATTTACAAAAAGAAATAAAAAAAAATAATTATTCGGCTAAACTCATAAGCTGCATTTCTCAAAATTAAAGGAAAAAATTAGCTTTTTAAAAATAAGATTTGTTGTATATAAAATTTTCATTCATAGTAAATTTATTGAACAATATGTGTATAAATATCGACGATCATTGGTGATCCTTATTTCAATTTTTTATGTAAACTTATCACTGATAAGTTATCAGCAACAAAAAATGATTTCTTTTGTTGATTCTTTCAACAGAAAAAAATCAAATTCAAAAAGTTGAACTCAAGATGCGATAATAATAAATATTCTACTTTTCCCTTTTACTTCAAACTAGAAAAAGAACATTCAAAAATACAAACAAAACTTCTTCATTCATCACTTATTTTCAGTTCTCTTTCATTTTATTGCATTCATTATCAATTTTGATTTCCCAAGCGCATCAATCACTTTAAATAACGTTTACTTCGTGAAAATATATGTCTGCTATCAAATAATTTATGCCATTCATAAACGAGCATCGAAAATGCAAATTTATTTTGTAAAATTCAAGAAAGAAGCAAAAATTTAATACATTTCTTGAGAATAAAAAAAAGAGAAGCAGATGAAATATTGCGCTCTAACGATTCGAATCGAAATTCGCCTACGAGAAGATCTTCCTTGAATTCTAGTTGCATCAAACGAGTAGTTTCTCTTTCTTCCTTCTAAATCTCGTTTCATGTTTCAGTATTCGCCTAAAGGTTAGAAAACGCTATTTTTTGTTAGCTGTTTTGCTTTCTATTCTGCAATTTTTGTGTTTCACAATTTAGTTTCGTAATCTTCGTTCATGTTAAACTGATAGTATGAAAGGCATAACCAAAAGCTTTAATTCACTCTTATATTTTGTCAGAAAATATCTA
>NCKU01004413.1:0-12356 GCA_003675995.1 Dinothrombium tinctorium | reverse complement strand
GAGAGAGAGAGCAAAGCGAGAGCAAAGAGCGAAACAGCGAATGCATTGCAAGTGGAGCACGCAAAGTGCAGCGAAAGGCAATGTGCAACGCATTGGGGCGCGCGGCGAGCAGCGATCATGATCGCGACCGCAGGCAGAGGCCGCGCGCGGACAGCGGTCAGTGCGTACGCCACAGCGAGCGTGCACTCGATTCAAGGGCACGTCGGGTTCGTAGTCGCGTTGTATAGTAAAATGTCGTAATGACCCAGTTTTGTGGCCGGGATTCGGCCAATGAGCGCGCGGCTGTTCGCGAGCGGCCAATGGGAAGCCGGCCTCTAATGCTCGCTGAACACACCTTTTCATTCACAGAAACAGAAACAAGAGTCGAAAGAGTGGAGAGCAGTGAAAGCAGTGTACGAAAGCGAGAAACGAACGGCGGACGCAACGATCGCAACCATCGCTCAATTGTCAACAACAACACTCGAAGCGAGTCTCATTCGCTATTCGAACGGCAAGCAGTGGCGAACGAATGGTGGCCACTTTCGCGGAGCTCGATTAGAGCGCGTTTCCACCAAACAATGTGTGCTGCGGTCAGCGGTGCGGCAACGGGCGCGCAGTGATTGTCTGCAGCGAGCGAAGTAAGTGCACACCGCTCTTCGCTCTCAATGCATCCCTCTCTTCGCACAGCTAACGGCGAACAAATGTCGACCAGTGGTGTGTGTGTCGCGAACGAGACCCGAGTGGAGCCGAAAAAGGTGCCGAAGAAACGCAAATTCGAATTGAGTGCGATGGACATCGACAGCGATGCACACGCGACTGACAAAGCGCCCATTCGGTGTCTCGATATCTCGCGCTTGACTCTAGACGAACTCACAGAATGGTGTGGCTATCGGGTGCTCGCAAAGAAGGCTGATCTCTGCTACCACCGCGCGATTGTGGACAGCTTTCAACCCGATAAGAAAGTCGGTGTTGTTTTTGATAACAACAACAGCGACAACGCAGTTGTTTATTATGATCCGAGCACAACCGATGTCATCAGCGATTCTTGCCCTCAGTTGGCACAAATCACCGTCGGCCTGAAAATCGTTTCCCGGTGTAACGATAACGACCTGTTCAGGGAAGGTACTGTCGTACAGATCTCATCGGCGAGTGAAAACAGCTCATCGAAAGCCAAAATTTTGGTTTGCTTCGACAACAACGAAAGTCAATGGGTTTCTCGTGCGAAAATAAGATTATTGCAGCCTCCTTGGCTCGATGATACCGTTGATTCTGATAATGTTCCATCTGCGAACACATCGACCACCGATTTGCGAACAAGTCCATTGCCAGCAGAAGTGATGACACAAGCATCTGCTCAAATCCCAACATCACCAAACATGATCAGTGTTATTGTTAATAAACATCAGCATCAACAACAGCAGATCCCCCTTCAAAGTCATCAATTTTTAATCTCACAGTCACATATACCGAAGCCAGTCACTGATGATGAATGCTCTGATGGAGATGCTGAAGATGAAGAGATAAGGTTGTATGCAAGTGCGTCCTCAGTGCCAACGACTCCCACAACGCCACATCCAAAGCAATTACAATCAGCACCCAATACTCCATTTCAACTCGTTCATCCTCAGTCGTTCTCTCACTCCAACATCACAGTTTCGTCTTTGCCAACAGGTACCTCTTCTGGAGGTACACCAACCACACCAAACAAATATAAAAAAGGAGATATCGTTTCCGCTCCAAATGGAATCCGGAAGAAGTTTAATGGTAAACAGTGGCGAAGACTATGTTCCAAAGAAGGATGCACAAAAGAGTCGCAGCGAAGAGGGTATTGCTCAAGACATCTTAGTATGAGAAACAATTCCCATTCTCAGATTCGGTCTTCATCAACTGGCAGTTGGAATTCTGCTAGAATAGGAATGTCAGGCCAAGGATCATCAACTGTTCAACAAAACATTCATAAACCAGAGAGTGGCGAAAATGTGAAGCAAGTGGCTGAATCTCAAGTTCAATCGGCACAACAAGGGCAGTCTTTTGATGCTACAGAAGCTGCCAATATGTTGATGTCATTGAGTAATAACTCACCGAAATCTGCAAACACTACTGTAATCGTTAAGCCCTCGATGCAACAGTCTCAAACTCGCCATCATTCCCTGCCAAACAATGCGACTCTTTTAATGAATCGACCATCAAATGAATCATCTGAATCAACGGGACAAAAAAGTCAACTAACGCCTGCCACTCATCTTCTACCTATTTTTCCAGCTTCCTCTCCAAATTCAAATGTTAATGGCTTCACAGAGGAGCGATCAAATTTAAATGGTTTTCACAATGAAGTTGTGATTGTTACCACCGTTAATGGCGTCTGTTAGTTTCAGAAAATATTGGTTTATTTTCATTTTTATATTTATTTATTTATTTATTCAGGTTCTTCTCCAACATCTGTCTCATCGTCTGGTCATGCGATTCCAGTCTTCCCATGGCATAGTTTAGTACCATTCCATGGAAGTTCATCACCCTCTGTGTCATCCTCGCCTCCACGCAGTGCTCCTGCAAATTTCACAGATTCTGAACACGATTCAGATGATGAAGTTTTCGCTCCTTCTTCCTCATCTTCATCAAATAACAATCTTAAAATTCCCACGAGTAACTCCGAGTCGAATGAAGAGCCAAACAACAATGCTGGAGGAGATAATGCTTTAACTAAGAGAAGGACGCAATCATGTAGTGCTATCCAAGAAGCAGCTAAAGTTGGTTCAAGCAAAAATAAGAATAGGGAATCGTTAAACAGTGAAGAAATTCGAAAAATTAAATCTGGTTCAAAGCAACATATTCGAAGGCCAATGAATGCCTTTATGATATTTTCAAAACGTCATCGAGCTTTGGTTCATCAACGGCACCCAAATAGTGATAATCGAACTGTCAGCAAGGTATTTGTGCTCATTTTTATCCTTTTGTATCTACAAAGTTAGCTTTTGATTATTTTTGCTTAGATACTTGGAGAGTGGTGGTACTCTTTGGGAAGCAGTGAGAAACAGAGATATCATGATCTGGCATTTCAAGTTAAAGAAGCTCATTTCAAACGCCATCCTGATTGGAAATGGTGTTCAAGAGTTACTACGGGTAGTAGTGCCGAGAAATGTCCTGTGGTCATCAATGAAGCTGAGAAAAAGAAATCTTCGACTAAAGGCCAAAAGAAGGCCAAACATAAGGCTGGCGTGGGTAAAGTTGAAGATAACAACAGTAATCAATCACAACAAACTCTTCAACAAATACAAGAAGAATCTGTAACCTCTTCAGCTTCTGAAGCAGATGAAGAGATGGTCATTGATTTGAAGTGTAAAGAATCGGCAGAAGAAGAATATGAACAAATGGAACAGGATAACAGACAAGTTCGATTTTCGTCACCAATCGATTCGCATATTTCGGAAGCCAATGAAGGCGCGTTAAAAACTCGAACAGATACTTCTCCATCAGAATCATGTTCCAAATCTCCTCTGCTTCAGCTGAGCAAACATAGCGCTTTTCAACCAACAAGTGGTAACCTAAAAGACAAAGCAGAAGTAAGCGAATCATTAAGCACGAGCGACGCACAAAATTCAGGGCCTAATGTTTCTGTTGCACCTTCTTTGGTAATACCAGTTATTGCAGCTCCGTCGCCACAAGTAATTGTAACTTCAACGCAAATGATTTTAAATCCACAACAACAATCACATCTGACCTCAGCACCAGGTTTCGTCACCGCTACATTTAAACACATGGTGAAGACACCTCCTCCTCAGTTATCGCCTCAAGCCAGTCATAGATCTCCTGTAATCGTCGCTCAACACGGGCAACAACAAAGATTCATCTTACCAAATACCACGAATTCCAAACAAATCGTTGCGGCTGTAGTGCCGAAACCCGTGCCATCACCTGGATCAACGCAGCCTCAATTTTACACAACAGTTATGAACATCAAAAGCGGAAATCTATCGGTCACTTCACCGCCAACTCCGATCGTTCCATCTGTAAAAATTGATCCTCCATCATCTCCGGCAATTCATTCACCTCCACATCCAAGCAGTTGCTCGGGAACTACAAACAAGTTTGTATTAGCTCCGACACCTGCTCAATTGGGCAAAGTTCGAAACAAAAAACTTCAAACACAGTCTCCATCGAACACAGTTTCATCTGAAACAAAATCTTCAGATAGCAACGCAGATTCACAGTCTTCGGAAGGTGTTCCTAAGGACGCAATGGATAAAGTGCTCGAAGAAGTGAACTTCGAGCGACAATTCGCTGAACTGCCTGAATTCAAGCCTGATCATCAAATCTCCGCGGCGTCTGCTCCCAACACGCCTTTACAATTGTCGCCGAAAGCATTTGTGCAATCTTACCGAAAAAAGCAGAGATCAACGGTTGGCAGCGGACAACCATCTACACCTTCGATCATAACACCTACTCCAGATCATACCTCAACACCGGACACTGCAACAAAAACTGGAAATAAATTCTTCGGACCAAATTTCAATCTAGGGGAAGCGATTGCTTCAGTAAACATTGACAACGACGCTTCTTATTGTGGCACTAAAAGTGTGGCCACACCAGTTACACCTAAATCTCCGAAAACACCAGGAGGTAAAGCGTATTGGATACTGGCATTCACATTTCAATTCTATTTTATTGTTTTAGGTGCCATAGAAGCGGAAAAAGGTTCTTCTCAGCGACGAATATTAGACCAGAGGCGACACTTAGTAATGCAGTTGTTTAATGAAGAGGGCTACTTCCCAACAGGTAAAATCTCGCTTCAAGTTCATTGGACATGAAAAATTAACTTTGATATTTGCGGTTTCAGCACAAGCGACGGCCGCGTTTCAACAAAGATACAACAACATATTTCCAAACAAGAATATTCTGCAACTAAAAATCAGAGAAGTTAGACAAAAATTGATGGCAACACCAGTGACGCCAAATTCAGTGACGGCAACAGGAGCTTCCTCGTCGACAGCATCAAGCAGCGCACAAAGCGAGCAGAAGAAAGAGGAGTGTAGTAAAATTTCATCGTCTTCAGTCAGCGAAAGCGGCGGACACGAAGAGTCGGATGCGACTGCAGTGTCTTGTTCATCTTCATCGACTCACTGATTAACGACAACCAAGAAAAGGAGTTTATTTTAATGTTTGCTTATATTTTTAAAACGAAAATGTATTTTCATCATCTCGCGAAATATGGCTGAAAGTAATTATTGTTGTACTCGTTTAATACATTATAGTTTAAACCTTACCTGTAATTATTTTTATTAATTCTCATTCAATGGGACCGCTGAACAATTGTAACTCAACATAATTATCAAGAGAAGAACTTATAAAGAACTATTTCTTAAACATTGATTGTTAATCCTGTTGTTGATATTTAATCATTATCTACACATAATTTAAACTATGTTTATTGTTAGGTTCTCTCAAGTTGTAAATCGCTCATTATACATTTCAATTATATATAAATGAAAATCGTTGCGATTGGCGTATTTCAAAAATGTTCACTAATTGCTTGTGTCAAAAAACAACTGATCGTTAAATAAAATGTCCAACGATTATTTAAGTAGAAGTGAGTGCGAAGCAGTCACAAAAGCTCCTTTTCGGTGATTGCATAGCGGTTTTATTACACAAAACCAGTGAAAGCAATCGATTTACATCGATTGTCTGCGATTGCGATTCGCAACGAAATCAGATCTTTAAACACTCGATTGATTCTCGGCTTGCGTTCTTCATTCAAACTCGCATTTAAATCAATAATTTAATGTCTGATATTCGTGAGTTGACAGAAGCCGAATTCGGCTCGATTGCGATGCGAAAATAAAAGGAAGAACCCTCCTACCGAAGAACTAAAGATTCTCGACATGTTTAACAAAATTTGCAGAAAATAATGCGAAGTCATGGCAATGGATGGTGCATGACATCAATAACCCAAATCCCGTAATTACATTATATTATAAACAAGTTAATCATGTTACCATCCAATAAACACTTTCTAAACAAATCCTACTCAACGTTAACATATATAACTCTCGTAAAGAATTGCAAAAAAACACATAACTTTGCAAATAAATCGCCTTTACACCTATGAAGAAGATTGAGAGGACACCTCACTGCGGTTTGCTTGCTGTAAGGCCACTTCCGCGAGTGCGGTCAAGCCGTCGCATTCGATTCCCTGAGAGTGACTGATAAATTCTTCTTTGCTCACGGATTCCTTAGATTGCGAATTATTTTCTTGCTTTTCTTGTTCTGCACTATCCGAATACCTCTTTTCACTCTCACAGCTCACATCTGTCATATCGTCCGATGTTTTACTCGCTTCGGCATCTGCCTCCGACACACTTTCATTGGGCTTCGAGTCCTTTATAGAGACTGCTTCTCTGTCACTGCTTTCCTTGTTCGCGTGAGGATCCGTTTCAACTTTAGATTTTTGATCAGATGAACCTCCTTTACTACCATTTAACGACTTGTTTGTTTTACTATGATTCAATGCATTCACCAAATGTTTGTCGCCTAATTGCGGCAATGCTGCGATATGTTCTTCTAAATCAAAACCACCGGAAACCCACTTTGAGGAAGACGATGTATGACATGATGCACCTGACTTTTGATTCTGTTCGTCATTTGAGGCTGACGAGCCATGTTTGTTCTTTTTTACAAGTTTATTCTCGTTTAACATTTCGAGATAACGTTTCCCTTTACATGTTCTCTCTCTTCTTTGTGTTTTTGATGGAGAACTTCCTGAAGGATGCGACGAACTTGAAGATGTTTGCATTTCGATGGGCATTGGATTTCCTGTGGGTGCAGTGCTTAGCAATTTGTCAATATAATGATCGATGATTTGTTGATTGGATGTATGAAGAACTTTTGATGATGAAAGATTAAGTGGTTTATCGTTTGACGAAGTTGCATCAGGATTGGAAAATGTCGAAGATGAATTTTGACTACAACTAGATGTTTGGGAAGATAAATTGTTTGTGGTCCTTTGATGCTTCGTTCGTTCACTTTTGTCCTTATTTTGATCGTCACTAACATTACACAATGTTGAACTTTCTTTCTCACTATTTTTTGCACTCGAAGAGTCATTTGATCGATTGAAAGAACGGTTACTGTTTCCTCCTCCTAAAGCACTTTCGATCACACGATTCATTGTATCAATATCTAGAATCGGAGGCCCGCTAACTAATGGAGGATTCTTTTGCTTCTTTCCTTCTGACGCTGAATTTTGATTCTGAGATGCATTTGCTGCTGCAGTGTTTGAATTTGCATTCGAACCTAAAAAGAAAGCAATAAATAAGAGCGTCTTCACGGAAAAATTATTACCTTTAAACTCTTTGCTTTCCAAATATCGTTTTTTGGGCGGTTTTGGAGTGGAATTTGTATGTATGTTTTGTAATGGTGGTGGAGATTGTGGCATAATGTGATCGTTGATCTGTGCAGATGGAGGTGCTTTTGGAGGAGGCGATGGTGGTTGCATCTGAGGTGTTCTATTAATGACAATTAATAAAAAGAGGAGACAAATTTTAACTCACTTAATATCAGTCTTGTACCACTTAAAAGAAGGATTCGCTTTCATAAAAGCCTCTTTATACTGCCGCGCTAATTCTGTGTACTTTTGTTTCTCTTCGACATCTAAGCCTGCCCACCATTTGCCCAGTATCTTAGTGATGCTTCTATTTTCGAGATGAGGATATTTTTCTTTGACAACACTTCGATGTCGTTTACAAAAAATGAGAAATGCATTCATCGGTCGTTTCTGTTGCGCAGTGCTTGCATTTGCCAAAGAAGTCGGTGACGGAAGCGATGCGAAAGAGTCCGACGCGGTCGTCGATTGCGAGTGCTGAGCACCCGAAGAGTTGTGTGCTTTGCTTTCCTCGTCCGAAGAGCAATCCGAAGGAATTGCGTTCGATGCCTGCCCGCAGTTCACCGTTTCGCCATCCGTTTGCGGAGTGACCTCAGTTTTTGTGTCCGTCTGTCGGTGAAAGAAAAAATAGGTGTAAGCGTCGAAACGAGCGAATGGCGGTAAATGGCGGAGAGAACAGCGAGCAACTCTTTGACAACAAAAGCGAGTGAATGCAGAGTGGCAAAACGCTCACTTGTAGTGCTCTATTAATGCAAAGCCAATTTGAACGGTAAACGAAACGAAGCGAGCGTTTGGCCGTCGAACGCTACAGCGAATCGTCTACCGTCGCCTCGTCGTGTGTCTCGCGTTTGCATCGCACTACTCTCCACTCACTTTACAGCGCTTTCCATCGCTGGGGTCGCCTTCCATTTAATTTTCAGCGCATTTGTCTTTTCTTTCGTTTCGCTTTCGTTTTGTGTTCGATTTATTCGCAAACATCAAAACGGCGATCGCAGCGACGCTCGAAACCTGTTCGCAGCGCGGCGCCGTGCATACGTCAGCCGTCGACAGCGCGGCACTCGCCGTGACCGGTGGCCACTCGCGCTCCGACGCCCGACCGCGACGGTTTCCGCACCCTTTCCGCCCGCCTTGCACCGGACGCCCGACCCGCGACTCGCCGAGCTCTCGTTTCGCTCCACGGCATTAAGTGGTCACTCGACGTGTGTGTCGCCTGCTTCGAAATCAGGTCACCTCTCTCCACAATTGAGCGATGCTTTCAGTGTTTAAATCTTTTCAAAACAAATTCAATTCTTGCAAAAGTAATGCACTGAAAACTCGCTGTTTTCTTTTCGAGAAACAAAAATAAGCAGACGCGAAACCAGCCTCACTCGCCTCTCCGAGCGCCCGACTCGCTGTAAACTGTCGTCTCGCTTTTTTTTTACCGCGCGACAAAATTAGCTGTTCGCAGTGAATTCGATTTCCGCGTTTCATTAAAACGCGTGCAAAAGCGAAATGAAATGAACAGTTGTAAGCAGAACGAGGCGCGAATTATGCAAAACGGCGATTTATTATTTTTTTTCGTGAATTCAATTGTGAGACAACAAAAGCAGTTCGCTACGAATGGCGAAATTCAAATCAGCGTAATTTCACACAAAACGTGACAATTAATGAAAGCGAGAAATGTTATGCAATGTGCGACCAGCGTTTTCTTCAAATCAAACTGAACGCTACATAGCGGTGCGCGTTTCGAATGAAAGCACGATTAAAAGTGCTTTAAATGAAAACGTTGAAAGCGACAGACGTGAAGCTAAGAGCGGCGGTCTCTTTTTTTCGAATTTTCATTTTAAATTAAAATAAATGAATTCGTCGAAAAAGGCAACAAAAAGAAAGCAGGAAAAGCGCGACCATCGAACAGGTCAACGCAGCCTACTTTTTTAATTAAACAGCGAGCGCTTAAATAAGAACTTTAGTTTGCACACTCGACAAACACGCTAAACGCCGCTGTAATTCACTTATTCACTGATATTATGAATATTTACTGCTCGAGAAATATTTGCTTTCGATATTTATGATTCGAATCGCACTAAACTGAGTTTAACCTCAATCTCGGCGTTTGTTGCCATCGATCGATAGATTGCAATTCTGTGTGAAGTCTACGAAAGTAAACTTATGCAGAGTTTACGCAGGTTTACGCAGAGCGAGCGAATTCACGAAAGCAATTCGCTTCGATCGCTCGCCGGTGGACACTAGACGAGGCGAGAAAATGAACGCTATACTTACACAAGTCGTGCGAAAAGAAAACACAAATTGAAGTTGAAACGCGAAAAATGCTCGACTGACAGCTTATTAAATCAAACAATACAAATTGAAAGTACAGCGTTTCAATTATGATTTCCTAAAACTATGTCAAATATTCTCTTTTCGAATGCACGGAAGGGTTGTCTTCACTCTGAAAGCAGCTCCAATCGCTTTCACTCCTCAGCTTTCGAACCAATTTTTGAGCTCATTCCGCGAATTGTCGGCAAACTAACACGAAATGCGAAGAAACGATGAAA
Source organism: Dinothrombium tinctorium (assembly GCA_003675995.1). Classification (NCBI taxonomy): domain Eukaryota; kingdom Metazoa; phylum Arthropoda; class Arachnida; order Trombidiformes; family Trombidiidae; genus Dinothrombium; species Dinothrombium tinctorium. Next base: position 2,468 of record NCKU01004413.1, on the reverse strand, counting down.
GAAGCCGATGGAAGCGAAAAGATGCAAAGCACACGAATTTTGATTGACAGTAAAAGGGAATGAAAACAATCAACGGTTTTCAATTCATAATGCGCCATTTCGAATCTAACGCTCATTAAGCGTTGCATTCATAAAATAATTTTTTGAAGAAATACTTTTTCACTTTTAAGCGTCTATTGTTTGCCGAGAACCTTAATTGTTTTCACTCCCTTTCGTAACTAATACTTTAATTGAAGTCCGAATCGAGGCGCAATTAACACTACCTAAACACAAGTCTAATTTAAATGTTCTCTTTCTACTGTTTCTCAATGGGACGAATTAACCCATTAAATATGTGTTCAAACAACAACAATAAAAAAACGCGTGTGTTTCGTATTTGCGAATGATTTATTTGAACAAAATTGAAAACCATTTTTATGTGCGAATTCAGCGGACAGCGGATATTATTTTACGCGAACGCTACAAAAAAACTTCGAATCGGAATTGAAAAATTTCACGTCCGACTTTCGAGCGAAAAAGTGAAAAGAGCGCTTTTATTTGCTATCTGCAATTTTACAATCGCACATTTGCTTTCGGATTTATTATTATTTACATCCTTTTCGGCATTTGACGAATTCAAGCTAAAAAATCTCTTTTCAATAATTAAAACTTTTGATGAATAACATTTTTTGAGGTTTTACAAGTTTTGTGAGTGAAGTTCGCCACGTTTGTGGACCATGCGAACGACTGTTGAAACGTTTGTTGATTTCGGGTGTGTTTTTGAAAACAATCATCGCTTTATCGATGCTTTTTTGCTTTCGTTTCTTTCGTGATAAACACTAAATTATTTACTCATTCGATGCTCTGTTCGATGCAATTTTTGAAAAATTGCTATATTTCGTGATTAAATCGACATTGCAAAGTAACGTTTTCAAGCGCTTTTCTTGAACACGAAACCAATTTGTTTTTGTTTCTACGCTCGGCTGAACGTCAACACAAAAGCAACTATTTAGCGAGAAATGTAATTAGCAAATTGCGAGTTTAGAATAACTCGATCACAATTAATCAATCAAACAGAACAAATGCGTACGATCTCATAGACGGATTAATTTGCAGTTTCTTTAAGTCTTTTCTTTTCACAAGTGTTTCCGGCTTCGGAGCTTTTTCATCCGCTTAATCATAAACTTTAATCATAAATTATAACTAATTAAAGCTATTTTTACTCGAATAAAGTTCACTTCGTTCTTCTGAATATCTTAATTTCTCATCGGTTTCATATTTACTCAAAATATAAAAGATCTCGCAATGCACATCTGAGGTTTTGCAATGAATATTTACAAATTTAAAGTTTCGCTACATTTAAAAATCTCAAATAATTAACATCAATCTGTTATTAATCAATGAAACACATTAGAGTACATTGAGTCGCATAAAAATCTTCTTATTGCTGTGCCAAGCATTTTGTCTGAAAAAAAAAATGTTCACAAACAATGGAAAGACTTCTACAGGATTGAGCTCAAGTAATATCGAATAAAATAAGAAACGCTCATGTTTTACTCAATAAATGAGCTGCTTAACTTTGCAGATTAATTCGAATTCATTAATTTTTTTATCGAAAACTTTTCCTTGAAAAAAAAAACAAAATTTACCAACCCTAACCTCGAAGCATATGAATTCAAATCAATTAATGCAAATAAATTATATTAAAAAGTTGACCCTTCCTTATTCTTGGACATAACAAGCTTGTAGATTAAAGCATATTAACTAGAAAGTATTAATCATGCAAAAATTACAGAATTACAGTAATCATAAAAAATTTTTATTAATATTTTTTATCTTTATTGAGTATTGTAATAAAAACATTGGAAAAATTCATGAAATAATTTATCTATTGATAAAACGTTCAGCTTTGATCAGCTATTAAACTAATATTTTAAAGAATGATCCTAATAAAGCGCGTGTACGATTTGTAAAATTTAAATACAAAATAAAATTTGTAAATATTAAATCGAATAAATGCATATTGAAATTAAAATTTGCTATTGAATATTATGAAAAGGTGTTTAACATAACAACAGATAATATTATTTATAAATTTAAAGCTAATTTACCAAAGTTTATAGCTAAGGATAACTTTGAAGGATTAAATTCAAGACATTTGAACTTTGAGTTGGTAGCTTATAGTCATGCTCTCGCATACAGCCTCTTTCTCGTTTCTCTGTAAGTTTTATGGTCACCTTCATTTAACCTCCACTTCAAACATCATTGTCGCGCTTTTACAGTAAATCTCTCAAAGTTTGCCCCTATTTATTTCGACCCGCTTTCAACAGTCTTGTCTGAACGTCTAGTTGATCTAAATTTGATTTATAATTTTGGAAAGACTTTTTACTTTCTTTACACAAAATCAAAATATCAGTTAAGATCAATTATCACTAACATAATATTTTTTAATTAAACATTTTTTAAAAGTTTTTTTTGAATATAAAATT
>NCKU01004412.1:751-12358 GCA_003675995.1 Dinothrombium tinctorium | reverse complement strand
AATGATGAAAGAGTAAATAGTAAATTCTTTTTATGCTAAAAAAATCGGCAAACGATGTATCTTTACTTTTCAGTGTGTTATCGGCCTAATTTTCTTCACGGACACTATAACCGCTGATGATTATTTTTATAATAAAGAGCAATTTCTTTAAAAAAGCATCAAAGTTGTGAGAAAAAAATTATTTTTTCAACAAAGTGGTGCTTCTATCCATATGTTTAAACGTATAAATCACTTTTCATTTAAAAACTTTGACAAATAAAAAATTACAAAGGTTTTTTCCTTAATTCTATAACCGGAGTGCGGATTTACCGCCGCCGATTTTTAACCTTTTAAGAATAGCGTAAAATTAGTTAAGATATAGAAAGATGGGGATAATTAGAGATTTAGAAATTGCTATCACCCATTTATTCGGTAGTATTTCGGCAGAAGAACTCGATAATTACCCAAAAACTATGCTTTCACGGGTAATGCGATGAATTGAGAATCATAACGGCGATTTCGAGGAATCCGGTGTTAAAATGCGTTGCGAAAACCGGACTACCAAATAAGTACAAGCTAGGCATTGAGCGATTTCAAATATTCGAGTTTTTCAATGAAACGTGTGTTGCGTTTTAATTCACACATCCGGTATATTCACTTAAGGAGCGCTTTAGCACTTGAAATCTCTTGAAATTACATAAATTTCCATATAATACTAGAAAAGGATGCCAAAAATATGAAAAAAGGGTAATTGCATAACTCGGTGCTGGGTGGGCGCACTATCAAGATCTTTTAGAGATCAATAGCATAAAGACTTCAATTTACATAGGTTAATCTTCATATTTTCTTAAACCTATGTAAATTATAAGCTCTCAAGCTTTGGAAGTATTAAAAAATCATTTCAAATTAAAAACCTGATTTTACTATTTTAGAGTCTTCAGTATGGCTAAACTACTTTTTTCGTCCGACCCCGACTCCAATGAAGTTTAATATATAGATAGAATTTCATGTGTACATTAAGAATTGCCCCATCAGGGGTGCATCATAGATGCAAGCTGAAACAAGTTATTCGCTTTCAAACTACATTATGCATTAAGCCTATTGCAAAAAATTCGCAATTTTAAATGTTTACGATTTCGCACTATATCTTAAGAATGGTTCATTTTTGATCCTTGAAACCCCCAGAAATGGATTCTACAGGTCAAGATACATCTAAAAAGGAATTGAACATTTAAAACAAGGTACATTTGAAACAAATCTGAGGGAGGAGGCTGTTAGCTTTACATCGAACAAAATTTCATAAACACTTTGTATCATTAGAATATTGCAATTCTGAATTATTATTTAGTTGCAGAAAAATAAACTTTTAAAAAATCAAGTTTGAAGTTTTTGTTGAAAAACAGAAAATCAAATCTTTAAAAATTGTAATTAAAGCAAAACGAAAAGATTATTTAAAATATTAAATGCATTCCGATGTTTGAATTGAACAATGCATCAAGTTTTACATGTTTCATGTCGAGTTCTTAAACTAACATTTTTTATCAATATTTGAGAAAACGTGATGGAGAAATAAAAATGATAAGCAGATAAAAATAAAATAATTTCATAGAATGGTGCTGACTTTTTGTTTTGTTAGTTCAATGGAACCATGAAAGCTGGAAGTTAATTAACTGCATTTCTAAAAGCCTTATGAATAAAATTTATTCTTAGGAATAATCAACTCACTTTGGAAATGTATTATGTTATTTCTAAGAAGTGCTATCACCATAAAAAAAAATATTGATAGAAAACATTCCACGAACGCTAAAAATATGCTCTTATGCATAATATACAGCCAATTCAACAACAAAATTGATCGCAGGCACTCTGCTTTTTTTGCAATTCACAGCTTTCACAACTCAAATTTCATGCAGCTTTCGTTGCAAAAGCGCTGCAAGAAGCCGAGTAGCTGAAGTAAATTTTTTTAATTAGCTGTGCAATTAGTAACATGAGCAACATAGGTAAATATCTAAAATTTTGGAAAGCAGACGCCTTTTATAGTATTTAGAACCTAAAGTCTTCTTACTCTTTAGGGTCTCGAGCATTAGAACCTCTAGATCTAGTGCCTAAATTATCTTAAAAGGCTAAACTTGTTCATAGAGAAAAGTTATTCCCTTAAAAGAGCAATTTTTATGAATATTTAAAAATGAGAAAAATTGACGGACTTTTTATTTTGGCTTTTATCTCCTAATGTCCACTTTTTACGAATTCGTGCCCATTGACTTTTTGTTCGTTAAAGCCTATGGTTTAATTTTGTGAATACAAATATTGGTGACATACTCTGGATTAGGAGATATGGGCTCCCAAAACATGAAAACTAAAAACTATCTGAGTCACGACGTGAATTTAAAAATTGCTTCATTTTTAGATATTTTGTTTTTCTTGTTGGGTGCTACATATTGAAGCAAGAATCATGTTTTTCTTATTTTTCTAACAGGAGTTATGGGCCAAAAAACATTTGATATAACTGTAACTCATGAAGGCCACTTTCCACAAGGTTGTGATTAGTGAGACTTTTGTTACATGTGATAAGAGCTTTTGAGTAGAATAGGCTTGATTAAGTGACAAAGTGAGCCCAGACACCATAGGAAAATGCGCCTCATCCTTTGTATTAGTATTAAATGTTCAAAACTTGAATTTTTCATAACTACGATATCTTTATAAATAATAAACAATCTTTGTGTAACGTGTACAACATCTTACTTATGTAACGGTGAATAGAACTGTAAGTCTGCATAATTAATTCGCGTGAATTCATTTATTAATAAACAATGTTAACACAAATCAAAAGGCGCAACAAAATACTTTTTATATCTGTAGTTAAAGAACAAATTTAAATAGAATTATAATATAATTAAGTTAAGTTCATTTAAACTTTATGGGAGTTCAGAAAGTACCCTGTTTTTGATAGAAAAAAGCTTTCGATAAAATCAATTATTCATTTTGAATTTGTTCACTATTTTTAAATTAATATTTATATATAAGCGCTTACGAACTCATTTTAAACTTTGAAAAAATAAAAAATTTAAGACATTTATGAAAATATTCAAAAGCAAATATTTGTTTGATTGATTTATTTTCAAACTGTGGTTTCTCCTAAAACAATATCAAATCGTTTCAGACCATAAAACTTTGAATGTGTATTTTACAACTACAGCATCAACGAAGAATTGTGACCATTCATAGCACTAACACATTTTTTAATGAATTTTATTTATTTAATCAATAAAAAAGTAATTGATCAAAGTATTTTATAAATATGAAATGAAACTAAAACACTTGCATTATCAAAATTACCTTTCAAATGCTGTTCAACGCTCAATTTTACAGATAAGATTGTTTCATTTTATTATGAAAATAAAGCCATCACAGATATTTAATGCAAGTCTATATTTATTATTTTTGCCATATAATACAAAGATACGCTCAAGTGGATTTTAACCGAAACAAAAACAAGAACATAATTCGCAAAAATATTTTTTGTTCCAAAAAAACAATGAGATAAACGAAAAGAAAATTTGCTGTGAAACAGACAGTTGTTTATTTCGCTATTTTGCTTCACTGCTATTTCGATGTTTTTCAAGCGAATTGATGATAAAATTTCTCTCGAGCATTGTGTAAATACGTGACAGTGTGTAAAAATTGTATTCAAGGAACAAGAAATAAATGATCGCCTAAGCTTCTTATTGAATCTCTACTCCAAAAAAAAAAAAATTCGAATAGCGACTGGAAAAGAAATTTAAAACACAGAATGCTCAATTTTCGTTTCAAAAATTCACTACTCAACTTTTTTCAAAATTATAGAGCTGCTTTCAAAATGTTTTGAGAAAATTTACATTATTTACATTAAACATAGCGATAAGAAAGCAAAACATTCCTGCAGTATGCTATTCGAATCTCCCTAATGCATTTTCCTTCATTTTTAACTAAATAAGAGCACTTAGAACTGATAATTCAGGTTTTTTACAATTATTAGATTCGAAACAAGCAAAATCTTGTTGCTTGATATCTCTGATCAAAGTAAAAATCTCATAGATTATTCAATAGACTGCTACAAGAAGCGCTTTAGGTAGAATTCGAAAAAACAATGGGCAATGATTTTTTTGTTGTTAAACTTTTCTATAATCAAAGAATCATGCTTGTGACAAACAACATTCGCTGATCAAAAATAAGATGAAAAGGAAAAAATAATTTTGCGCATTCGTTTCTCTATAAACACAAGATTTAAGTATAAAGGTTCACAGATACCATAGTCTTTTAAAATAAATATTGAAATGAGTTATTGAAATTTTATTTGCATAAGAACGAGAAATAATAAATGCACGCACATCATTTTAAAAATGATTAAAATATTCAAGATAAAAATTCTTATACAATTTCGAAAGCGTAATAAAGTCTTTTCAATTTATTATCTCTTTACTTGATGAATCTTTTTGGGCAAAAAATAAAAGGCGAGGTGATCACAAAACTTAATTTGTATCGGCAAACGAATAATAAAATTGAAAAATATTATGATGTTTTGATAATATTTCAATTTCACTGCTGTTTAAGCGGTAAAATAGCTCAAAAAATGTCAAATCTCAACGCAATTCAATATAATCAAATTTAAAATCTTAAGTCGCTATCATGGTTCATATAATTAGTTCTCATTGTTTTATAAATATGCTTTATTAATTAGTAAATATTTAAAACATCATTTTATTTTAACTTATTAATAGTGAAAGTGAAAATATAAATAAATGTTTCACGGGAATTTATCTAGATGTGATTGAGACAAACGATTTCTAAAAGTTTTATCTCGATTAGAAAAGTAAATTTTTTGAATTATTTTTCTATCGTAAAATATGAAAGGGCGAAAAGAGTAAACATGAAGAAGCGATAAATGAGAATGAACGAAACGATGATTGAACTGTACACACTCAAAGCGAAAGAAAAATATTGGTGCTCTGAAAAACATTTTGGAAACGAAGTTTGAGATCAGAACTTTTTGAAAATTCACATCTAAAGCAAACAAAATGAAAATGCTTTTCTTCGCGAAGAAAAACGTTTAATCGCTTTGTATTTTAGCGTAAAAATTTTAAATTTAAAGACGCGAAACACGAATTATTTGCTATCGAATATTAACATAAATTCAGTTTTAAGCTCTTTAAAACCTTTGCCTTTTTATCGATATTCAGTGAAGATGTGTGAAATGCTTTTACTGAATGAAAAGAAGCTGAACTCATAGATCATAATTTACTCGTTTGCTTTGCAGAAAAGCTAGAATGTGCTTTGTCCAAATCAAATAAAGATTGATCACGGTTTATACAAATTTTTTCGGTTTTGAACGGTTCGGATTAGATATTGAACTGAAAAATAGCTCAATGATGCGTTTGTCGCTTTGCAAAAATGTGAGAGGGATAAATAAGAGAGAAACATATTGTAGGTTAACTTAGCAAAAAATAGCACTTACCTGAGAGCTTTTTGCCGAAATTTTTAAAGGCTGAGTTAATAATGTTGCTCATAGTAAATAAAGCTAAATCTAATATTGTGTAGTATAATTAAGCTATAATTTTGCATTAAAACATCCAAAACAATTGCAACAACGCTCGAAAACAGATGTAAACCAAAATTAAAAATTGTTATAGTTGAAGAGCGAGAAATTTTGAAAACAGATGACTAATTTGAAATTATGCATATCATGAGAATTGCGTTTATGAATAAGTTCATAGAAGTGATCAGTGTTAGACAATATTAGCAGAGTTCTTTTTTACGCTTTTCAATTTGAAGAAGAATTCTCAATTGAATTTTCTCATTAAGACAACTCGATTTCAAAAAAGCACGACAAAGCTCACCGAAAATGAGAAACAACGTCGAGTCGGTTTTCGAGCGAAACAGAAAGTGATGAACGCGCACAATGAAAGCTTTGTAGCTTTGCGAAATGTAGGCGTATTCCCAGAGATATTTCACCGAAAGCCGAGAAAACCCGAAAATATTCTACGCAAGTTCTAAGCGCGTTATGCGATGATGTTCGCTTTCGCTACAAGGCGCCTTCTTTCTTTCTTCATTTAATATCGATTTTGGGGTAAACTAATGTGCCAATGAAAAAAACAAAGTAAAACGTCTAAAATTAAATTTTCTCGGCTAAAAGCACATTTTGACTTATTTCCCAGATAAACTATTTCACTCTTTTTATCGAGTGAGTCGTTCGAAATTGTGTTTACAGCATGTTACTTACTTTTCTAGCAAAAAGGTTTCCGAAATGCCACTCACCGATTTTTTTAAATTTAGGCTTCTCTGATTTTGTATTTATATTTTGTTTTACGAATACAAATTTCAAACAAGTTTTTGGAGAATTCTAACTAGTTAATGGATAGAGCTCTACGGCTTTGTTAATTAAGTTAATGAGCTATCAAAATAAAGATGAGTTTAAATTTTATATTTATTTTAAATATCTCATCATTGACCGAAAATATCCAAGTCCCTAGTTTGACGCAGGCACTTTTTTTCATTACTATGTACTTTATTTTTAGTTTATTTTTTGAACACTAAATCTTATAAAATTGGCGAGTGACACTTTTGGAAATTATCGTTCGTCAGAAGCAAGCTCTCAATAATAAAGCTGTCATCCAGAATTTCTCATTTGAATAAAAAAAGACTTTTAATTCATACTTAGTCACTATAATGGTTAAAAATAAAAAAAGCGACGATAAAATGATCAAGTGTCAAAGTTTTCAAAATCCTCTGAATATTCTTACAATCGCATGGATATTTTATATCTAATAATATATTCATTGTTGGATAGTAGAGAGCGGAACGGTTACGTTTTTTTAGACGTAGACCCGCGATCGTATGATTCCCGTTTTAAAAAGTTTACTTTACAAACGGTTGCAAAACGGTTACAATAAAAAAATTATTTTTAAAAATGTTACAAATAAAATGTTTATTAAAACTTTATTCTTCAAATTCATCACGAAAAGTCGAAACTTATGACACTGATAATTTTACAATCGCTGAAAAGCAACTCCCTACCATAAAATTCTAGTGGTAAACAACTAAATATCAGAAATTTAGAAGTGCAGCACTATGGATGCTTAGCTGTCCGGTCACAAGTTCTTCAAGTGAGAGAAATCATAACTATGTTGACTTAATAGTGATCTCCGTTCAAATCTTAACCCCAAAAAACTGAATAATTTGTTGTTTTCAAAATCAAATTATAATGTTTCGTAAGATGCTGCTTTTTCTCTGATTGAAATTTATTCCCATATTAAGTTTGTTGATTTTTGTTTCTTGTACGTAAGTGTTCTTGTAATAGTTCGATAACTTTTTAGACAATTATTTTTTATAATGATAATTAGGGTTAAAAATTTAATTAATGATAATGCGTTTTAGTTTTCTATCCAAAGCAGCGGATTGCTCATATTGCGTTAATTATAGTAATTTTAATTTGATGAGCTAGGATAAAAACGCAATATCGAACTTTGTGAATAATAAGTAGAGTTAGTATAAATGCATAATAGCATGACAAAAAAATTATTTTATGTCATAAAAGGTGGATTTTTGTCAAAAATGCATAATCAACAATTACGCTTCTTTTTAAGCATAAATTAAAAATTTTGTTAGACGATCTAGTAAATTTTTGTCTAAAATTCGGCATTGCATTCTTTTGTAAAGTTTATGGATTCTTAAAACATCTTTTTTCATGATTAAAATAAAAATTAAAATTAATTATTTAGTTGCTTGTGTCGCCTTTTAAAGATAATTTTTTGAAATAAAAATTACCAGCATATTTATTTTTGTGTGAACTAATTAAACTTTACATTTTTAAAAAATATTTTTTATTCAGATGAAGTGAAGTGTAAATAGAATTTAAAAATTACAATCAATAAGAATAAAAATTAAAATTGTGTAATTGAATTGATAAATGTCAATGTTTTTCGAATGATAAATTGCTAATCATCTAGAAATAAAAACTACAAAAAATTACGAAATTCTTAATGAAAGAGCTATGCCATATTTTAAAAACATTTTCATAATTTTAAATAATGCTTAAATTTGCAGCTTTTATCGCTTGTGAAGTTGAATATTTTTTTGTTTTCTAAACTTATTTAACGTATAAATGACAAACATTTGTATTGGTGGAAATCAGTTTTTTCTTGAATATTTTATTGCACAAATTTGATATTTTTTCGTGCATAAATGCATACATAAATTTAATTTTAGATTGCATAAAAGTACTAAGTCGATTGATTACACATATCTTTAAAATCATAAAGTAAATTATTTCAAATTCAAACGTTGCAATAGTTTGAATTAGCAAATGAAAATTTGTTTTGTATTGCGAATAAAGAGCGCAAGCTTTTAAAACATTTCGATATGAATGTATGAATAAAGAGACTTCAAATAAAACTTGCAAAATTTTTATTGTCTGATGGCATGTACTGTGCGAAATCAAACATTCAAGTTTTTATAACTACTAGCAAACTCCAGAGCTAAATTTGCGCAGGAGAAATTTAAAATACATGCATACCATTAATTGAAAAGATTTATTAAGAAAGCGCTTATCCACCAATGCATTTACATATTGTCAGATACACCCTTTCTTAATGAATCTTTTCAATTAAGGGCTATGCAGTTAAAGAAAAAAGGTAAATAATTCCGAAAAGAGGACAAAAAAACTTTTAATGTTCAGCGTTAGTGTAGTAAAATTTAACTAGTAATTTTAAAATTAAAAAATGAAGATACTGTTTGCAATTTTAGACAAAATCTTACTCTCTTAAACAAATTTTTTCGCTTGTTCGTACCGCATGATCGTATTTTTGATTCTTGCGTGTTTTGTCTCTGTCATGCCATGTGATCACTCGTGCTTAAAGAGTCGTGACAGTAAGGTGCACGTAAGGTCATTGTGGTCGTGTGCTTAGCTCTTAAAAAGTAGGCACTGGTGAAGCTATAATTCTGATATGCGCTTACAACTGTTTGTAAGCCAAAAATAAAGAATGAAAGAATGCATTCTGAGCAAAATGATGGATACAAATTCAAACAACGATCAATAAGAAATTTGTATTCTTCAAGCTAAAGTCATAGTAAGATTGTGTCACAAATTGAAATGGTAGGAGATGAATATTCAATCGAATCATAGAAGCAAACAAAAAAAATGTTGAACAAGTTTTAGAAATATTATTTGAGTGCATTTGCAGGTGCGTAAATTTCGTGCCAAATGCGTGAATCATTTACAATTTGAAAACAACTGCAAACAGTGACATAAAACTGTCGCGTCTTCAAAACACAATTTTACTAAACGAGCGATTACATTACGTTTTATACTTACTTCTTTTCGGAGATATGGCCTGCAGATAAGCGGTTATTATATCAAAGCCCTGATTTCTTCGAGTAATTAGCTTGTCTCTTCGCTGTAAACATTGTAATAAAATGGTATTCATTCGCAAAATATCAGTTTGCAGCTGATGCACAAGTTGATTTAATTCGTCGATGGCTACACGTGTAATTGAAAATAGATAAAAGAAATGCTTTTTCGATTTCAGAATTGAGCTCATTTACCTTTTGCTTTCAGTTTTGTCTTCCTCAAAGGTTTTCGTTGATTATTCACTAAATCAAGAGCGGACAAACTGCTGGTATCGCTGCTATTACTCAAACAACGGTCGGCTTTTTTTCGCAATGTTAAGTAAATTTCGTTTAATAACTCATCAATTAATGACTGTCGCCGACACACTTTGAATTGAATACCTTCACATTCTGTTTCAGAAGAGACACTATTGCCATTTTTAAAAGTATGATCAAAGTTTACGCTGCAAGTTGAAATTAATGGTGAATCCGGAGGAGTCGAATAATGATCACTTTCTTCATCATTTTCACTTAGATCAATTAAATTGCTATCACAGTTTGAAAATGAATTTTTGGGAAAACAATTCTCTTCAATTTTATTTGGAGAAACACTACGAACATTGATTTCATTGCCATTTGATTCTTGAAGTTGTATATCTTCCCAAACAGTTTCCATTGAAAAAAAGAGCATGAAAAATAAAAGTTGAAAATTTACACGCGTATGAACAACCTGCCAACTTAAACAAACGCAAAGGATGCATAAAACGACACACAAAAATACACACAGACAAACGCAGTGCTACACACCTGTTCCTGCATAAATCCAGCCCACATTTTATTATCGCTTCGCACAATTAAAGCTAACAGTAAAAAAGCGGCACAATGTGTTAGTTAATGATTATGATAGCAAAACAATAAATGTTTTATTTCAAAGTTTGGTTGCTATCAAATAATAAGCTTAATTTATTTCTCTCTTTTCAATTCCTCTTTATTCGATACAATATCTGCCTAAAGTTTTCGTCATTGCCAAGGTTAGGTATATCCTTCACTTGCTATGCGATTGCATATTCGAATAATCAAGCATTGCTGTTGAACACCTCTCGTCTTACTAAATTAACGCAGGAAACAAAATTTTTTACTTCGGCTGAACAATTTAACGGTTTACTCTTATTTGTTTTGTAACATGAGTCTAATGTTTTTTCGGCTTCTTGACAAATTGGTTCGTGCTTATGTTCACTTATATAAGTGTTTTCGACATCTTTGATTTTGGATTCGAAATTTTTATTTGCCAAATCCCATAATTGATTATTTTGTCGTTCTAATTCGCTTATTTGTGTTTTCCACGATTTCTCAGCTCTTTGAACTTCTCTTTGGACCTGTTGTTGAACCGTTAACGAATCTAAGCCTTCGATGTGATTCTGCAGTAAATCAAAATTCATTTTCAGAGTTGAAGCGAATCGGAACAGCGATGACATTAAACTTACTCGAGAGAGATGAGCAGTTTTCGCTTCTGCTTTTGACTGCTGCTCGCTTTTCTTTCCGTCGTCTTCTTCCGCTCCCTGCAACCTCTTCACAACAGAGCTCGACACCTGAAACAGTGCGTTCACTCGAATGCTTCTCAAGAAAAGTTTGGATCGAATGCGAAAAGTGAGGATGAAAACGATCGCTTACTGTGATAACATTGCTGAGCTCGTCGTTGACAACAGTGACCCTTCGAGTGCTCGGCGAACCTCCCATTCGTTTGCGGTTTCTCTCCTTTTTTCAAATCACTTTTGATTCGAATTGAAATTGAGTTCGAATTGAATACAAAGCGAACGCAAAGGTCACATTTACTCTCGTCGCAATAACCGCGTGTCTATTTGTACCGAAATTTCGGGGTCTTTCTCTAATCGCGAATCGTTAGTTTTGAAAACCGAAAGCGGCAAATGATTGCGCCAACTTTTCGCGACTTTTGGTCATTTTTCGAAGCTTTTGTCAAAATATAGTTGAGAAATGAAGCTTTCTCTTTCTCAAGAAAGTACCAAACAAAATTGTGTTCTCATTCGCAAATATACTTAACGTTTTTAGCCGAAATCGATGCAATTTCTCTTTGAAATTGCTGAGGGTAGTAAACTATAGTATAGAGCTTTTTTTTATTGACACACCAAATGTCAGATTATTTAAATTTTCTTTAGATTTTAATTAATGAAAGTAAAGCTGATGTCAAGTTTTTGTTTTTGTTTCATCTAACTCTTAAAATTTCATTAATTTATAAAATACAGTTTCTAT
>NCKU01004411.1:0-12360 GCA_003675995.1 Dinothrombium tinctorium | reverse complement strand
ACTGCGGAACTTCGAATGGGACTCTGTGTGTGTCACAACTTGACTGTTGCACCTTTTATACTTGTTGTTGACATTGAAAATAGAGAAGAACAAGGAGTGGTCAGAGTTTTCGTACAAGAATAGCTCTACACTCTCACACGTATTTTAACATTTTTAAACAATTTCTTTAAAAAAACGGTCATCTTAAAAGAAAAAAACTTATTTTTTTCAATAAATTAGTCCGCCTATTCATAGATATAAAAGTATGAAAGTAAAAATTAAAAATTTTTTTGCGAAATTTACAAAGGATTTTCTATTAATTGAACGACCGGAGTGAGATTGCAGCTCCGTCAATCTTTTATCTTTGATTGTTGATCAACAATTAAATCGAATATGGCCAAGTTTAAACAAAAGATAAAAACATGAAGATAAAAAACTGCTTTTTCCCTTTCTATCAACGATATTTCGACTGGAGAACTCATTAATGTGCGAAAGAGTAAGCTTTCGCGGATAATTCGCGGCAAGAAGAATGGTGCGGGACACATAGAAAAAACTGGCGTCAAATTGCTTCGCGAAAATCAATCTAATCATTAAAAGCAATATCAACATGGTGTGATTTCAAATGTCTTTATTATTTAGTGAAACATGGATTGCGTTTTAATTCACACCCTGTACAAATACTTCTCTCATGCGGTTGCCGACATCTATTTTCGAAAACAAACTGCAATTCCTATTTGCCTTTCCCTTTCCTTATATATTAAATTTTGTGGTGTACAGTTTAGGAAAGAAAATTTGTCAATTTATCAAATGATGAAGATGTGAAAGCTAGACCATTTCTTCACACAGCTGAAAGACTTACTAAAAAAATTTCATTTGTTTTCATTATTTAATTTGTTTTAACTTATTTTATCTCATAACAACTACTAATAACAAGTGTAATCACCATAAAGAATAAGAACGGTTTGAATTCGTCGAGGCAGAGATTAGATTTGAACACTTACTTCGGGTTTAAATTGATAGAAATAATTTTTGAACTTTTGAATTTGAGCACAAAGTTAGTCAGGGCTATTTGCAAGATTTAGCCCCTAATGTTCTTTATTAGAATGAGTTCGGGTGATTTTGGTCGGAAATGGATGAGCTCGCAAAGCATTCCTGCCTCATTTGACTTGTTACGCACTCTTCTTTCACAAACATTCATTTCTAATTCAATAGATAGAAATGGCAGACCTCGAAGTATCTTAAATCAAAGCAATATTAAAACTGTTGTTTACATTTGTTCCGTGACGGCGCTGACTTCTTTCTTTACGCGTTGAATACCTGTGTAGGCATAACGAATGCTAATTACCGTTTAATTGTTTTCACGCTACATTGGTAGCCAAAATGGTCTCTTCAAGCTTGAAACCTAAATGAAAAACCACAATCAAAATACGAGTTTCCTCTGAAATAATAGGCATTTCGCATTTATTTTCGAAATGAGATAAATTTACTTGAATCAACAAGTTTAAATTGTGTCGAAATCTCTTATAAAATTTGATGCAATTTCGTCACATAAGATAACAAAAAATCGATGCTTTACAAATTTTCTTTCCGAAACTGTATGCGACTGCTCATCCTGATGATGTTAAAAGGACAAAAGCTTTGTTTCGAGTTTTTTCACTCGAATTTTTTATTAAAAAAATGTCAACATTTATCATCTCGAATGACAATGCAAATAGTTCGTCTTTTTCTTTAGTGAATGTCATTGATTTTCACCCATGAAACTTATTCTTATTAAATGAAAGTCTTTATTATGTGATCTTGAATGTAGACGAATCAAAAGAATTAAAACCTTTTAATTCAACTTTAAAAGAAGGAAGGTGAAAATGAATAACTTAGCATTCAAAATCTTTCGCTTTATTGCTTTGGGGTAAAACACGCTTTAAGAAAAGAGAAAAATTTCCTAAACATTAATGTTCACTCAGCTCATTTAAAAATAAAACATTTCGCTATGCTTTGGCACTATTTTAGCTTTATTTTTAAACGAAATTTTACTTTTCTGAGCAGAAAAAAAGTTGATAACGGAAAGCATATTTCATTGTGAAACGTTAACTTTTTTGAACAGAGTACTACATAGGTAAGAAGACAAAAGCAAAAGTGCGTGAAAAACAGCTGAAATGTATTTGAAAATTTTGTTTAAATAAAAAAAATTGCTTTTATATCAGTGAATGCTTTGTGCTTATTATTACTTTTTGAATAAACTTGCCAATGATGACATTTTGCTGGTTATAAAAGACATTTTTAAAAGTAAAATAAAATGAAGCTGTCATTAGCGTCGCTAAAATTTTTCTCATTGTTGGTAAAATTTGCCTGATAAAATGAAAATTTGTATTGACGTGTTTTATTAGAGTTTCTTTGAAAAATCAAAGAATGATCTTAATAATGAAGCTCTCATGCAAATAACTTACTTTTTTCATTATTTATCATATATTAAAGGGGCAAATTCTATTCCTACACTTCAACACACACGTTTGCATCTGTTCACACCAAATTTGGTCAAAATATTAAAGAAATCATTGAACAGTTTGATAATAATAATAATAAAAAAACTTTATTTTTTCAGAAAAGCCAATTAACTAAAAGCCAGCCTTACAGGAAACCTGAGGTCAATAAAGTATTAAGCTAACCAGTTTAATTGTCATAATTATAAAAATTATCAAAGAAGTAATAGTTTAAAAGGGTTGCATTTATTTTATGGATTGGTGTAGTTACTTTAAATCCACGGTGTATTAACATCTTTTGCAATACGTGGCGAAATCAAGCATTGAATGAGATTGAGGTCATAACCGAATGCCTCTATCTTATTGGGCTAAAACGCAATGCCGGTATAACACGAAACAAATTAGAATGAGAAAATTTATAATTTTAGAATGCACCAGCATGTCGGATATTGCGAGTAATATGGTAAAATCACATGTTTTTAGACAATTACTCTAACAATACAAAAAAAATCAATGAGTTTAAAGCAACTCTTATTCACTTTATTTTCTTATTTCACTTGATTTAGCAATTATTGTTCATGCATATCTCAAGTATGCGTGTATTTCAATGAATTTTCAGTATCTACGTAAATAGGGGCCACACCGAAACATGAGAGGAAGATTATAGTTTATAGAAAGTGAGTTCTGCAAACTAATTAAAAAACATTTTCCGATTTAAATCGCCTCAATATATCGTTGAGAAACAACTGATTCAAGATAAATTTGTTGCGTATAAATTTGAGGTCGATAATAATTGGCTTTGCGCAATGTAAACAAGTTTAAAAATTTTTATCATAATTTTCATGAAGGTAAATTTTTTTCTTTACGCTTTGAAAACCACTATCTCCTTCGTCAGACCTTAGGAAAATGCTTCAGTTAAACTTACTGGCCTTCATTTTGCACTTTTTTTATGCAAAAGGTGAAAGTGAGCCACGTGTTTTAGGTAATAAATTTTAACAAGTTTTAAATCGACGCCGTTATGTTATTTACACTTAAAACACATTATAATACTTAATTTACACGAGCACTTTCCTAAGATCTTTCCTAATAAGATAGCTCTCCACAACGTTACTTTTGCTTGTTAAGCAAAAACTTTGTTTTCATGAAATTAATTGTGATGGAAAGTCTAAATTAAGGTAAAATACGTTTTAATTGGAAAGTTAAATATTGTTGAATATCTAGCAAAAAGTTGGGAAACCAATAAAATGTTTATTTATTAATTTCTATTTTTTTATTTCACTCATAAATAGAAGTTACCAATTTTATCTTGAACGCGTGTATTGAAAAAATTTCGAGCGTGATTTTTTCTTAATCATATTCATGATTTTAATATTTTTCAGTCAATAAAATATGAAGAAACTATTGTGAAAAATTTTCTCATTAAATCTGCGCGATATAAGTTTAATATTAATGAAAAAAATCTGATATTTTCTTTGTAAAATTAAAAAAGGATTGTGTTTAAGAATTAAAATTAAATATTGATTGATTCAGATTGAATTTTACATACATTCATTCATTTTCGCAAACTGTCTGCTCATTTCATCATATACGCAAGTATCTTTCTGGTTTAAAAAATTATCGTTTAGGAAAGAATCTCTTAAGGGATAATTAAAAAACACTCATTAGTTGGAGGTTCCGCTGAAAAAGTATTGATTTCACGATTGATCTAATTTGCTTCCGTTTTTTAAATGCTCATTTGAAAAGCATAAATTTTTGTTTCTCTCGTTTTTTTATTGAAATTAAGATCAAAAACTTAATTTAATAAAAACGAATAAAGTTTAATTTCATTGATTTTAAAGCATTTTCATCATTTTCAGCCGCGTTTCAAATTTTTCGCAATTTTTTTCGCATTAACTGCAAATTGAATTAAATGCAATTTCAAGAATAATCAATGCATGAATTTTCACAATAAAAATTCAGATTAATCTTAAGATTCGCTCTTCATATTTGAAAGTGATACTGACAAATCGCGAGATAAAGCAAAACCCAGCCCAAAATTTTGAGTTTATTGAATATAAAATGATAAATTTTTAATATTTCGCTCCCAAAATCCATATCAAAAGTAAAGCGAACAATGAAATTAACAAAACTTTTCTTCATGTGTGTTCTTGTTCACCACAATTTTGCCGTGTCTTTGAAAACAACTTCTTTTACTCCAAAGACGGATGAAGTTTTCTTCGAATTTGCTGATCTAAGCACATCTGAAAGTCAATGCAATGGTCGTGAGATAAGTTGGGGATATAACATTGACCATGGAGATGGTCGCAGTGGCATTTGGTATAAAGATGGTTCGTATCAAAGCTTTGATGGAAACAGATTTAATCGAGAAGAAAGTGGATGCCATCGCAGAAGTGAAGACCAATCTTGTAACGGGAGAAGCAGGCACGATGGTGAGAACAATGAATTCAATAGGAGAAATGAGGAGACAGGTAGGTTCTGGAGAGATCATGATTATAGACAATCGCAAAACGATGGATCGGCAAGAAGCTCAGATGATGACTTTTTCAATAAAAAGAATAATAGAGATGGAGTCCAATGGAATGAACAAAAGCAATGGAATCGTGAATCAAAAGGAGGAATCGTTCAAAGATACTTTTTAGATAAGTTTTGGATGATAAAAAAAGAAGGACGGTTCGAGAAAGATCAAACGAACGAAAATCAAATTCCAAATGGCCCTTCCAAATTCCGACAAGGCGATGAACAAAGAATTCGTGGTAGTAAAAAATATGCTTAATACCAACAAAGAGGCAGAAGAAAATTGAAGCACATTTTTCAAAAACAAGATTTTAATTTCAGCAATAGTTTTGACCATTGATAGAATTTGGTGCTGCTATATTTAGTATTCATTTTGTGTAAATCGTAAATTATATGAATAATTCTATCTTCATACGCTTTGTCGCTTATATCTTCAAATAATTCAAATATTTTTAGAAAGTTTGAATTTATGTTTAATAAAGTAGCATCAGTTAGAATAGAAAAATTTTGTATTTCGCAGCGCTCAAATACATTTAGTACAACAGTTTTCATGTAGCGTATAAACTTTTACATGAGAATTTTAATTCTGTAAAGCAACATACTTTGATAGTGGCTTTATATCAATCGATGAACAATTTTTAAGAATATTCATAAACATGTGTACAATCACGATATAACTAGAATTCTAAAATTTAGCTTCTACTTTATCTTTCTCCGATTACTGTTATCCGAGAATTTTCTAACCGAGAATCATATCGCAACTTCACTTATTTGTGACATTTGACACAAACTACTCGGTATAAAAGCAATGAAAAATGCGAGTAGTGTTGCATTTTATTGCCATTAGCGAGTAAAGTTATGTTGTTCACGTCTATATGAAATCGTATTAATAAACTTTAAGAAATGTATAAATAGTGAAGTGCGTCATTCAAAACTTTCGCTTTCTTATCATTCGTGTTTTTGAAAATGAATTAAATAAAAGAAGACAAAAGGTATGTGTTCATGTTTTCTATGAGTGCTATTTGCATAAAAGTAGGAAAATACTTAACGCTATTGAAATCGACAACTTTTTTTCGTTGGAAGGCGATTTTTTCGATTACCAACATTTTATGCCGTTCGCTTTGTGAATGTCTGTCTTAAAATTTGAATTCGATTGAAATTATTGAATTGGCACCAGAAAAGTTATCGTTTGCGAATAAAAGCAACCTTGACGTTAAGTATTAGCTACATTCTCAAAATATTTCAAATTTGTTCTTTTGCAAATAAACATTTAATGATAAAACATATCCAAACTGAATTTGCACAAAGTAGTATTGCGGTCTCGCGCGTGCAGTGGTGATCATTTCAAGATGAGCTCGGTCGTAAATTTAGCCTCCACTTTCAGTCTGTCATTATTTAGGTTTTCGTCAAAAAGTATTTTTCGACACATGAATTATCGATAAAAATGTGAGATGCTCTCAAAAAAAATTTTGTCCATCCTAGGGGAAAACCAATGTTAAAAAAAAACATTGAGTTCAAAGACTAATTTTTAATTTCAAATGAAAAATGCAAACTTTGTTTGTATCCTCAATGACTGGGTAGTAAATTCTTTTTGTGTTTAATTCAAAGAGGGCTTGAATGCACATGAATTCAAGGGAAAAGATTTGAAATAATTTTTAAAATCTATTTGAAAATAAGCAAAAAAAGTTTTAAAAAAGAGTGGACAAAATTTTTTTAAACAAGGTTAAATAAAATATTTGGTTATTCAAAAATTGTCCCCACTTTGCCACATTTGAAAAAATACATTCAAACAAGACAAATTTATCGTTCTTTTTAAGCTATCAAAATTTTTATCACCACTATTTAAGTTAATTTTTGTGTAAGTTCAGTTTGGACAGGTATTAGAATCGTGAACAAAACGCCAAGTTTGTGCTCAGGTGACTTTGACGCAAATCGAGCTTTGAAATCGATGATATTCTATCACTAGAAGTGTGCCACTCAATTTTTCAATTTGATTCAAAAGTGTATTGAAATTGCTTATTGAGATTAGAATTCACAAATAAAGTGCGAGTTGAAAGCTGAAACGAGCGCACGAGATGCAATTCAAAAGCGTTAAATCCGCTTTCTCATTAATCCGTTTCCCAAAACAAACGTTTTTTTCAGGTTATTTTTTTGCGCAATTCACAATGAGTGTACGAAAGCTTTTGACGTCAAACTTGAGCTCCAAAAACAGCATCCATTTGCTGAGAAAGTGTGCAAACGTTGCAGTGTGAGCGAAAGACAACCGTGAAAGCAGTGAAAGACGTGTGTTCGTCATAGCTTAAGATGAAGTGTATCATTGAATGCAAAGTGCAGAGTTTGCGTTCTAATAAAATATGTAACAAGGATATAACACTACAATATGTTTCTACGGTGCTAAAAGCACCGGTCGAAACCGCTTCGCTCAGTGAGTGAGCTAAAAGCACACTGCGCACAAATTTTAAAAGAGAAAAATGAATTTGAAAGAGCTTAAATACTTTTCACCTACTGAAAGCAGCATGTCATTCATAGCTGCTTTCAATCGAAGCGATAATCGCGTTTTGATTAGTAAACTCATTTTTCAAATTTGATTTACGGACTGATATCAAGCGCTATCAACAGAAGCTTCTGTGATCCTTGTGCATCAGTTCAAGTAATTGGCTTCGCCAGATCTGCGTATGTATTTTCTTTCACATTTTAATTTTTAGTGAGCGATGAGTAGAAAGCGAAATTGATTAATTGATGCAATCAAATTTTCCATTCACTCACTTTCCTCATTTTTTTCTGATACTTTTCAAACGTATCACTTGAAATGAAAAATGAAATGTTTCATTTAAATAAGAATTTGGGGCATGAAAATTGTTTGAAAGCAACGCCTTCTAAGTGTAAACTTGAAACAAAATAATCACGAATAAGCTTCAATTTGGTTGAGATGGAAAAAGGGTAACGCGTCAAAGCAAAACGCTAATGATTATGTTTCGCAATTTGAATTTTTGTTTCTGTATCGCGTGTATATAATAATGGGAAGCGAGCAGCGAATTTTCACTCTGACTAGACTCTTGTTCTGTAAATTGGTGTTCTTCGCTCCTTGAAACGAGTCGAATATATTTAATCCTTTTTTGCCTTTTTTCTTTTGCATAATTATCAAACAGAACTTTCGATAAAACTATTGGCTGGATAAGAATTGTGCTCGCTTTATCTCTTACGATCGCCTGATCGCGATTGAGACTAATGATTTTCTGTCTGTATAAAACCAGCGTCACTCTTTTCGTGTAATTACAGTAAAATTGCTCTCTTCGCAAAGTTGTCGAGACTGATTCGTGCGCTTTGTCCACGAACGGATTTTCGCTTCGACCACGCTAATAGAATTCTAATTCAAACAGCCAATACGATGACAACGTACGCCGAGAAGCATAGACCTCGAGTTCATTTCAGCGTTCCGAGCAGTTGGATGAACGATCCAAATGGCTTGGTGTATGCGAATGGCGTGTTCCATCTCTTCTACCAATATCATCCGTTTAGCGCTGTTTGGGGGCCGATGCACTGGGGTCATGCCATTTCTACAGATTTGGTGCACTGGGAAAACTTGCCCATAGCTTTGTCACCGAATGAATTGGGAACTATTTTCTCTGGTTGTGCGGTGGTCGACGACAATAATGTGACGGGATTTCAATCGAACTCGTCCATCAAACCTTTGATCGCCATCTTCACTCAACATTTGGAAAGCGATACCGGTGGTCAGATACAGAGACAATGTCTTGCTTACAGTATGGATAATGGGTATACATGGACTATGTATCAAAATAATCCGATTCTGGACAATCCTGGCATAGTTGACTTCCGCGATCCAAAGGTGTTTACATACGAAGATCACTTTATAATGGTTTTGGCCGCTGGCGACCGAGTTATATTCTATAAATCGTATAACTTACTGAGTTGGGAAAAATTGAGCGAGTTTGGAGCTAACCATGGATCCCACGGAGGTGTTTGGGAATGCCCTGACTTGTTTCCGTTAAAAGTAGACGATGATAAGGAGCTCTGGGTGCTTTTAGTTAGCATAAACCCAGGGGGACCCAACGGCGGTTCTGCAACTCAATATTTTGTTGGTTATTTTGATGGCGAGAAATTTGAGAATCACAATTCGAACGAAAAAGTTCTGTGGGTTGATTACGGAACTGATTGTTATGCTGGCATAACTTGGTTTGGCACGTCAAACAAGTCGCGTTGCTTCATTGGATGGATGAATAATTGGAGTTACGGAAATGATGTGCCCACAAACCCTTGGCGAGGACAGATGACCATACCGCGATCGTTAATGCTGAAAGCAATTGGTGATGATGTTTATTTGGTCTCACATCCAGTTTCAATGATTTCAAAACTTCATTTGCCGCAACAAAGTTTGCGCCTCGGTGAGACTTACTTGAATGTAAAGGAGGCTTTGTTACTATTTGATTACAATCGACTACAAGCTACAGCACTAGACATTAAATTACTCATTGACATTAATGATCTCTGCGAACACGACTTCTTTGAGTTGCACTTTAGCAATGATACTGAGCGCATTATTCTTGGTTATTCGAATTTCACAAAAGAGTATTACTTTGATAGGTCGAAAACGAACGAAGTGAAATTTCATTCCATGTTTTCGGAAATTGTTAAAGCTCCCAGACTAAAAAACGACAGATACATAGATTGGCGAATTGTATTTGATGTTTGCTCTATGGAATTGTTTGCTGACGATGGTCTAACGTTATTAACTTCGCTATTCTTTTCGGAAAAACAATTAATTGAGATACATTTAAAATTTTCATCGAACGATTTTTGCTCCGAGTCTGTGCTTAAAATTAAATCTGCAAATTTTGATGGCTTAAAAAGCATTTGGTCTTGAAACGAGTGATAGTTCTTCGTGTTTTAGTATTTTGATTTTTTCTCATTACTCGCTGTTATTATATTTAAACATTCAATTTAAATTCTAGATTTGAAATTCTCAATTTTCTCTTTGCATGTTAAGGCGTTTCTAACTTTTGAGACGAAAAATAAAACAAAATTTATCATTTTTAATCAGCGTTCTTTTCTATCGGAACATATCGATCACATTGAAAGCTCTGGTCAAACTAAAACAATTATAAATCGCTCCAAATCCTAGTCAAAACGAAAAGAAGTATTGAATATAGTTTAAATAATGCACATTTCTAATCATTTTTCATTTTCAATATTTAACGAGATTATTAAATAGAAAATAGCAAACCTAAAGCCACTTCATAAATGGACTGAGTTATCAAAATCGATTATTTGTATTAAGTATTTTGTTTTTGAAAATTACGTCTTTCGTCGAGACACAATTTCCTTTTTATTCAATCCTATCATGAGCTTAATCTAATTAACTTTTATTTGCTTTCTTACTCAGCTTTTAATTCGTTTATTGGCTTCTGATAATTCGTAAAATTTAAATTTGGATCGATCGAAAACAATTGAAATTGAAGAACTATGTAAAACATTAAGCATTGCGGAATCAATTTATAGCCAGATTGCTTAAACAATTGAAATGCGTTGTTAGAATTAAAGTAACTAAAATTAAATTGAAATATTATTGCGCCTCTGATATTACAATGAATTTTAGCTCTTGAAAGATGTGTTTAACATTAAGAATCATATTTTCAAGTAGTGTTGCACTTTAAAAAACTTAACTTTGATAGCTTAATACCCGTTCAAACTGAACTTGCACAAAAGGTAAAATTTTGAATTTAAAGAATTATAACAAAAAATTCATATGTTTAAAAGAAATGTTAATATGTTTGCTTTGAAAATAATTTTTCAAGTAATCGTATTTCGTTTAACCTCATTCAAAAACTTTTGTTCACTCTCCCCATAGCTTTTTGACTATTTAAAAAAAATCAAACTTTTCTTTTTGAATTAAGGTGTTTTTAAACTTTTTTTGAATAAAATACAAAAATTTTTAATTTACCCAGATATGTTATGCCATAATTTTAATTTTCTATTCAAAATCAAAATTGTATCGTTTTAAAACTCAATAGTTTTTTAACATTATTTCGTCCAGACAATGGACATTTTTTTTTGTTAGACAATATCTCGCTTTATTGATCATTTTTGTACTGAAGATACTTTTCGACAAAACTCGAACAATGGATGAGGTTAAGTGAGAGCTTGTGTTCTAATTCATTTTGAAATGATGATCGCTGCACGCGCGAGATCTCAAAAATGCTTTGTGAAAGTTTCGTTTGGATATGTGTTATTATTCCTTGCATTTATAAATAGAGCGAATGGATAGCTATTGAAGTGTAGATAAAAATTAAATGTTAAGATAAAATAACAAGGAAGTAAGTCAGCTTTCATTGATAAGCAATTAGATTAAGTTTCACTGTCATTTGACACGATCCATAAAAGAACAAATTTGAAATTTTTTACTCACGGACATCTTTGAGTGATAACATCCGAAGAAAATTCGCTGTTTGCTACTGAAAGATGAAAAAGATGATAGTGAAATGGTAAAGACAGTTTTGCATTGGAGCATTTCTTACTTTATTTTTCGCAAAATCTTTGTAAGAGAATAAAAATTTTAAAACGAAAAACCGAAAATTAACTTCAAAATCGAGCTAGACAGCAATGTAAAAGGCGAACAAAATTCGTTTTGCCTCCGGCTTTGATTCACCTTTTTCGGCTAAAGTATTATCCTTCACTTTCAAATTCTTTTCACTTGAAAATGTAGCTTAAAAGCCTCCGTCACGTTTTCGAAGGCTGTCTACTGCTACTCATCTGATAAGCTTGCGTCACAAAATTTTGTTGTGAATTTTTATGAATTTAAAAAATAAAAATAATTTAATTATTTTCAAAAGAATACAGCTGTCCAATGAAGTTAAGGATTTAAAAGGTGTGGCTATTTCTCATGTTCTTTCATCAATTTTATCTTAATTTTTTAAAAAATTCTTAGAAACAGGGTAAAAAATAAAAAATTTGAAGGACTTATCATTAAAACTTGAATACGAATCATGTCTATTTCAATAAATTTAAATTTATTCCATTTGGATAAAAAATTGATAAAAAACGAAAAAACAGTTAACTTTTGATTAATGAGCGTGAGCATAATTCCTTAATTTCTGCTTATAAAATAGTTTTTAAATGAGTATTGCTTTAAAACATTAAAAATATTGATTTTATATTTTATCTCAAGCTTCAGGTACAATCTTATTTAAATGAAGTTTTTCGATCACTACAAAATGTATTGAGGGAGTAGAATGACATTAGCAAAATAAGTGTTTTGAGTAAGATTTTATGGACAAAATTTATAAAAATATAAGAGCAAAACTTCTACGCAACCAAGCAGCGTCAAGGTTTTTTAAATTGGTCTTACTTTTTGTTGTTACAGCAGATTTTT
>NCKU01004410.1:437-12365 GCA_003675995.1 Dinothrombium tinctorium | reverse complement strand
GCTAGGCCTGTTGGCCGGGCCTCGAGTTCTTCCGTCCGAGGCCCAAACATGGAGGTTCGGTTGAGGCGCGTTAGGTGGGGTTAGGTTAGGTTAGTTTCGGTCGGGCCCTGCGGCCGACGGCTAGGCCTGATGGCCGGGCCTCGAGTCCGTTTGTGCTCGGCCGAATATAGGTTAGGTTAGTTTCGGGAGGTTAGGCTCGGGCGGGTGCGGCGGCCGACGGCTAGGCCTTACGGCCGGGCCTCGAGTCCGCTGCGTGCTGCTCGAGCGATTAGTAGGGGCCGAGGGTTGAAGGTTCGGTAGAACCCGGCGGCCGACGGCTAGGCCTTTGCGGCCGGGCCTCGAGCCCGTGGGGTTTTTATCGGAATAGATTAGTGTATACGGTGGGATATAGGTTAGTGTGGAAGAGGTCGCGTTGGCCGTTCGCGCTTGATTGCACGGTGATCGTTCGGGCTATTTGTGCGTGTTAATCGGTGCGCGTGGTGCTGTGCGTGTTTTGTGCGCGTCTATTGAGAAATCGAAGACATCGGGGACTCAACGGCATATCGCGCCAGCTTTTAACTTAGGAATCAGACGAACTCTAGAAGTTCTTGGTTTGGTTCGATCGTATGGCAAAATTATAGCGCGACAATATTGTTGCTTTAGATTAAATTAAATTTATTGTAGATGAAATTTAGTGGACTAATAGTCCTGACCTGACATGAGTACTTAAACTTTGGAGTATTATAAAAGATAAATTGTACAAAAATTCGACAAAGAAATTATCAACAATATTAATATTCGTGATTTATTTGTGGATTTTTTATTCTTGAAAATTTTGATTAATTTAAGGACTGTTGTTTCATTAGAATTAAATAAACTTAACTTAACTTAAACTTAACATTCGAAAGTTGAAAAATGAAATTCAAGCAATTTCACCTGAAAAATTGAAAACTGTGATTAATGAATTTTGTGGGAAATAACAAAACTTAATTATATGTGGTGCTAAGCAATGCGAAGAATTGTTACTTAATTAATTTAAAGTGAAAACAAAAATCTTATTTACTGTATTTAAAGAGAAACTAAATAAAAAGTGTATTGCATTTATTTTGAAATTCAGCGTAAGTGCCACTTTGAACTCTTTTTGACAAAAACACTTTCAAACTTTTCTACTGCGCTTTTTAAATTGCTCTTGTTTCGACTTTTTTTATCATATTTTTGATATAATCTTTTTTGCTCAATTATTTAGTATTGGTATTAGTAGCTTTCTTTATGCAATAAATAGTTCGTATCGGGTTTCGCGCTAAACATTCAGCGCTTTAATCAAGAATTTTTCACAGACGATTTTTCACTTTCGTAGGCAAAACGTGAAGAAAAAGAACGTTAAAAAGCTTTTATCTATATTTGAACACTATTGAACTCGACAACAACAAATCAGCATGTTTTGGTTGTTTCTTACACTGATTTGTTTTAGTTTTCTTGATAGTGGACTTCAAAGTTGCGAACAAGAAAATAAGCGGAAAATGGCATATATGAAAATTTGTCTTACTGGTTTACCTCTACCACAATGCGACTCCGAAGGCAATTACTCGACTTACCAATCCTTTGGTTTACCCAACTATACTCCCTACTGTGCCGATAAAATTACTGGTGAATGGATTGGTGAACCAATATCAGACGATGAAAGTGAATGCGATCGAATTTATGAGAAAAGCAAAAACAAGACTGGAGCAAAGAGGTGAATATTTTAATTTTTGCTTCAAAAAATTGAATAAAATTTTTAATTAAGATTTGAAGAGAATCCATTCTTGGGAAAAATAAGAAGCAAACGTAAAAGTGAAGATGAAATGACCTTTTCAGTGTATTCAATGAAAGAAATACTTAAGTTTGGTACAATGAATCTGCCTACAATCAAAGAACTAACTAATCCAAGACCAACTAGATAAGTTAATTTCTAAACGTGGAACACAAAGGCGTATTCGCGGCACAACACAAACCAGTAATAAACAATTGTAGTATATATGTCACAAAAAACATTCATTCTGAAATTCTGTATAGGTAGAAATGCCTATAAAAGCAATAAAGTTTTGTTATGTTATATCAAACATGTGTGAAAGTGAATGCGGGCGAATGTAAGAGGAAAGCAAAAACAAGACTGTAACAAAAAGTTGAAAATTTTGAATTTTTGCTTCCGATTGATAAGAATTCTTAATTTTCAAGATTAAAACAATTTGGTCGAACTCGAGAAAACGAGGTAACCTTGAAATTGGTTTTAAATGTCGGTAACTAAACGTTCTCGAGATATAGACCAAATTCCTTAAAATTCAAAAATACGTTTTTGGTCTAATCTCGTTTAAATGTTATCTTAAATGTTCAAGTGTACATATATGGAGGTAATTTGATCCGTACAATCCATTTTCAGAGGCCCTATGTGGCTCTTGAAATATAAATGAAATTATAAAAACTTAAAATTGCGAATTATTTGCCAGAGACATAATGTTAAAGTTTGAAAAATAGCTTCGATCACTTGCAAAATTCGTAGCTATGATGGAAGCGCTTATTATAAGCATGAGTTTTATCTACTTACTTAACTTAATTGAAACAATGATCAGGCCAACAATGTAGTTTCCTTTGAGTCGAATGATGTGTTCTAAAAATTTAAACCGTAATATTATCTTTTTCTCATCTAGGCCGTCCTACTTCTTAAAAAATTCCTAAAATTAAATTTGAATGAATTAGAAAGGAAAAATATAAGAGAAAACTTTATGAATTACTATTTCTGGAACTCATTAAAACGTTATTTTGACTTGAAAAATTAACTTTTTCATATTAGACGTCTGAAAGAGAATCAAAACCATTCCCATTCTTTTTCACTCATTCTGAAATGACTTAGAAAATGTGTAACCCATACTCTTTTTTATACAGTACACTATTTCATTGATAACAAATGCATGTATAAAATTTTTTCACTGGCGAACATTTCATTCAAATACATTTTAATTTTTTTATATTTAAAACAGACATTTCAAGCATTTTTTATTTTGTTAGTTTCGAATAAATTTTTAATAGCTTTTCATCATTTGAAAAAATTAATACTTTTGAGCTTGATTATTTTATTTAAATTCATTATTTTTATAATTTTAAAAATTTTTCACTTTGAAGCTTGAGTTTTTGACTTAATTGAGAAATTACTAAATTACCAACACATACAAGGTAATAATAAATGGCAAAAGTTGCATTATTTGAATTGACTGAGTGAAACCTCTCTACAAAGGACACCAAAGGGTCCAAAAATCTGACCGCTATAAAGAAGTGGTATTTGTACAGAGTGTATCTTTAATTGAGTCAACTTAGGGGGAATTTTATTTTAGTGTTTGTTAGTGGAGGTGACCGCTCAAGAGAGGTTCCGTTAGGGGAGGTTTTACTGTAGTTTAGAAATTCCGATAATTGTGGTTTTTTAGGAAAAGTTTAAGAGGAGAAAGGATGCAAAGATTGAAGCAATTAGTGATTAGAGAAAATCCATAAATAAGTTTAATAAAAACGTCTAAAAACACGCTTTTAAAATTTCCCTAGCCAGGAATTTTTTACACTTATTTTAAGCTTATTTCAACTTTCTGGGTCTCAAACTAAGATTTTTTTATTATTTCGCACAAAAGAATAAAAAATTTTATCGATTGTTAAATATTATTTTGCTCTTTTTATTTTCACAACCACACAGTTTCGACTACTTGTTCTTTCTTTTTCTTATTTAATTAAAAACATAGAAACATAAATTTAACATTAAATTTTTAATAAGCATATTTTAAATGAATTTTTTCATGAGTTCCAATGAAAGGCTCTTGAAATCTTTTTTAAAGCCAATGAACACAATCTTGATCGCAGCCTCCGTTTTATTATCCATTTAGCAGCGTTTCTCTATTATTTATGATAAATGTATTGACTAACAAACACCAGAAAGTACTAAGTGATCAATGTAATATTAAAATGTGCTCAGCGAATGAGTTTATTTGCCTACATCTGGCTTAAAGAAAATTGAGGCTACGTTAAAAAGTAAAATGTTTTCGTCTCTTTAGATAATAAGACTTAAAAATTAAATTAAATTTATTATTTGCACTTTCACAAGTACTTCTTTTAATACCGGAAATGTTTTGAAACCGACTTGTCTGGGTTATGAAAAATTTGCTATTTTGATTTATTTTTCTCCGGAGACACAACACGACCTAAAATTAAATTTTAGATAGCGAAGGTTGAGCTGGTTCGCTGAAGATTGATAAATAGCAACCTTGGCAAAATTCACAAAAAAAAAATATTTTTACACTCGAATAAATTCAAATAATTTTCAATTATTAAAAAAAAAACTCATTGATTATGTTCAAACGTTTGTAAAAGTTTTTATACAAGTGTATTTGAAACGAGGAAATTAATATAAAATCAAAATCAATTTTAAAAGAAAGCGAAATAAATGTCATAGATTTACTTTCAAACGTAAAGTGATTTACATGAAATTAAAAAGCGAACAATATACTCAATGGCTTTTAGCTACTATTGACTAAAATTATTTCGCATTTTCACATTTTCACGTGAAGAATCTAGAGCCAAAGGCATTTGCAAATTACCTTAACCCACATTAGTTTCGAGAGGATTTTCAGGATTCTTGAATTCAACTTTTTCGTCAAGGATTTACAGAAAAGGTGGAACGAGGAAAAAGATTTTTTTTTTCAAAACCATTTGAGTTTGATTTTCATTTAACTCGACAACAACACGTCAACATGTTTTGGTTGTTTCTTACACTGATTTGTTTTAATTTTTTTGACATTGGACTCCAAAACTGTGTGGAAAAACGTAACGGGGTGGAGGCAATGATCGCGCAAGGTGTTCAAGATATAGTCGCTCCAGAATGCGACTCCGAAGGCAATTACTCGACGCTCCAATACTTTGGTTTTCCACGTTTTGCTCACTACTGCGCCGACAAAATTACTGGTAAGAAGATTGGTGAACCAAGAACACAACCATTTGAAAAGGAATGCGAGCGAATTTATAGAAAAAAAGTTCGACTTCAATCTAGCAATAATGCGAATAATCAAAACCAAAATTGGGGAGTAAAAGGGTGAAAGTTTGCTCGAATGTTTTCTCTTTAAGCACATCACTTTTCGTACTTAATTTAAACTTAAATAAAATTATATTGTCAAACAAAAATATGTACTACAACTTTTAAGCAATTAAATTTACAACTTTAAAAACAAATAATTTTTAATTAAATAAATTTAAGTTGTTTCCATTAAAACCGTTAAGCAAACAATTGATTGCTTTTTGATTAATTGATTTTAATTTTTCAAAAACAATTTCAAATTGAATTTATTTTGTTTTTTAATGAAAAACATGCTGAGACGCTTTAAATCACTTCTTTGTAAACTTGTGAAAATTAACGATTCTCTATCACTCAATTGTTTTAAATTTTTATTTGTTTTTATAAACTTCACAAACCTTGATTGTTGATTTGATAACAAGCTCTTCGCAAATATGAGTTTCATACAAACTCTTTTTCAAATTATCGCATTTTAAAATCAAAGACATGACATAATGATGATAAAAATGGTGTTGATTGTAATTAAATACGTCAACTAATATCTTTCGAAAAAAATTATTTACCAATTTACGATTATTTTTTGATTTACATCATCTAGCTGTGAACAATTTTAAAATGAGATTTAATTTTAAAGATTCTAAGCGCAACTGATTCTTTTATTAAAAAATTAACTACAGTTTATCATCAATTTCTAAATGAAAAGCAATCAACGCCTTGAATTTTTTCTTGAAATGGGTGCGAAAATCACACTTGATTCTAGTCAATTTTTATTTTTATTTTACCATAACCACCATGTTTTTCTAGCTTCCACCTACTTAAGTCTCTAGAGATTTACCGCATTTTACAAATTACACTAAATTTTATGTTTACTATAAAAATTGGTTGTATACGAGGTTTTTTGATTTACGTAAATATATTTGATATAATAAAATCATTTCGCACAAAAGTTATTTAAATTTATAAAAAATGATAGTTTTTGAGTTTTTATTTTGGTTACTTACTAAATCGCAATGCTGAAGCTATGTGGCACCTTAGTTTTTAGCATTTTTCAGAATTTAAAAAGCAAAATTAAACAAAAAAGTTATGTATTGCTACTAAGAAAGGAAAAAATTATATCAATTGTCAATAAGAAAGCATATTTTAAATGTCTTTAAACTCTAAATATTAAAAAATTTATAAATGTTTATTTTGTGGCTCTCAGTTTCGCTCACATAGAGCTCGACACAATCAAGTGTCTTGCTTTGCTATATCGTCTACCGTTACATGTACTCGCAATAGGCCCCGACTCCTCATAAATAAATCTATCACTTTTTGCATTTTTTCGCGTTGAAACACATTTTGTATTCGTTTTTTTTTTAATAATTAGTGTTAATTAGTATTTAATATTTAGTGTTCTTCTTACTCTAAAAATCTGTGGCGCATACGTCGAACCTGAATTATTGTGACGACAAGGCCCGATCGATCGATCGATCGATTATTGAATAAATAATTCAAACAAAAAAAGCTGAATTTTTTATTCAAGAAATTTATCTAGCACTTTAAATTATGCATCAATGTAATGTTCCTCCTATCTAAAGATTATAATGGTTGTTATTTTTAGTAAATTGTTTCTTTTGCTTTTCTTTTATTTGACTAATTGCTTAAATGTTGAGGAGCTCAATCATTTAATACTCAATTATCTTGATAACGATCTAGAGCGCAATTTGAATCTTGGTGATCCAAACTTAATCAACAAACGTAATCAAAGCAAAATTGATGATTCAACTGATAATAAAGTGCTTGCTGATATTTTAAAACTTTTAAATAAAAAAGCCAATAGAATAAATATAAAAAATGTTTTGAAAAATAGCGCAAATTGTAAAAAGTTGAGAAAAGAAAAAAATTTCAATTCAAAACTTGAAATTCATCGAAAAAATCTTATTCCTAAATCGAAAGGACCAGTTCTCAAATTGGTAAACAAAACGAGAAAAGTTACTTTTAGACCATTCTCTCGAACGAAAGCAATTGATGCCGTTATAAATGTTTCAAATGCAACAATTAAAAAGGTGGCAGCAAAGATGAACGAACAAAACAAAACATTTAATGAAATTCAACAAATAATTCAGTCAAATATTATGCCAAGTGATAAAATTAATATCACTTCAACATTCAAGAGTTATTTACCAGTTACAACGAAAACAAAAGTTTCAAAGATAACGAGTAATTTTCACACCAAAAGTGAAAGCAAAATACGTAAGCAAAACGTATTTTCTGTGAATTCTCATCCTTACGAAAAATATACTAATAGCTTAGGAGAAAAAGTTTATTATTCATTGTTAGGAATGAAAAAAGCAACTTTACACAATCAGAAGTCAAGAAATTCATTAAAAATTTGGCGAGAAGATATAAAACACCGCGCAATGGCAGTGGCAGGAATATCTTTTGTGATTATATTCATTGCGATGATTATATTTTTAGTTTGCAGAAAACCACCTGTAAAGAAAGCATACAAACAAACTAAGATAGCAAGAGATGAGCAGTTTCAAACAAAGTATAAATTTGGGGATTTCTCCGTTGAAATATTTTAATAAAGCAAAATTTCTTCTAGCATAATCTAGCAAAACAAAAACCAAAATATCATCATTTTTTATGAATAAAATTGAAACATTATTTGCCATCATTAGATTTAATAAGCATTTAACAATCGAAACGCATTGAATTTAGAAATTGCTGCATAATCATATATTTCTCATTTGTTCACATTCGCTTGAAAGTGAACAATATTAGTCAGATTCTGAATTAAAGCTTGTATAAAAAACAAAAATTGAAATTCTAGACCCGCAGGTAAAATTACCGCTTGCTCGCTCCCAACACCAAAATCAGCAGCAAGTGTTTACAATATGAGAGTAAAATATCCAACTAACATATCAACAAAAAGACTGCATTCATTTTCAATTAATGATTCAATCAATTTAAAAAATTTATTTTGACTTCATATTCAATCAGCTTTTTGCTTTTGACTCTACTTTTTCTTGCTCTCTGATTTTGTCAACTGATGCATTTGTTTGCTTATTATCAGATTTATTGGGTGATAAATTCCTTAATGGGATAGCTCTCAACAAATCTCTAATGAAACCAAATCCAGATTTTTGTGTTCCACTCATTTTCAGACTATCGTTGCTTGCTGCCATTGCTAAAGATTTTCGCTTCTTTTTTCTGTAAATAATCGCTGAGATTACTGCAACAATAAAAATTGAAAAAGTGGCGATGAAGAGGGCAGCGAAAATAAATATTTTACTGCCTTTAAATTAAACAACAAATTAAGAATCAATGAAAATCTTAAATGAGGAAACATTACCTTGGTATTCTGATAGCTTTGGTTTAAAATTGCTCACACGCGCTTTAAATTTCTCGAAAGAAACATAATGTGTCTCACTGTAATCATAATTTTCGCAATCGAAAAATAATTCTTGTATCAAATGCATCTTCGGTAGAATTGAAACTTTGTCTGTCTACAAATTTAATAGAATGTAATTAATCTTCCAATTAATTTTGTTACTACGGAAAACGCTGCTTTTTCATAGATGAAAACATAATTTGAACTAAATATGTAAACTTTTCTATCTCTGTAGTGATAAAATGCAGCTTCGATATAAGTCGGTGAACCAGCTATGTCGGATAAGTGACCTGCATGAATCGTTCTAAACTCAAGATAATGTATCTGCTTTAGTATAAATCGGTCTCCTGAGAACAATAAAATGTTTTCGCATAATTTTACAAATGGCAACAAACCTGAAATCAAATACACTCCTCCGTCAATATTTGGAGAAGAGAATGCTGCGTCAATTTCACTAAACCGTGCAAATTCTTCTGCATCTTTTAATAGAAGTGAATTTGGATACCAGCGAGAAACGTTTCCAGAGTGTGGCACAATGTAAATTCTTTGAGCCTAGAAACAAAAATGTTGTCGCTTATTTGGATTTTAATAATACAAACGAAACTCTAATTAAATACAGTT
Organism: Dinothrombium tinctorium; assembly: GCA_003675995.1. Lineage (NCBI taxonomy): Eukaryota > Metazoa > Arthropoda > Arachnida > Trombidiformes > Trombidiidae > Dinothrombium > Dinothrombium tinctorium. Next base: position 3,306 of record NCKU01004410.1, on the reverse strand, counting down.
CATTATGAAAGAAAGACGCTTCAACGGTTGCTCTCATTAGCGGAAGTGTATCGTCTTGAGTTTGAAAATGAGCTAAATTAGAAGAACTCGAAACCTTAAGTCTTTTCTTCAAACTGCTCACTTCCCAATAATAGTCGCCTCGTATAATTATGATTTTATCCTCTTTTGTTGAGATTGCATCTAAAGTGGCATAAAAACAAAAAATTTGTGGGCAGCCAAAAAGCACCTGATTGTCTAAATGAGGACCTTTTGCATTAATTCTCTATAAAGAAGAAATCAAGCAAAAGAACTAAAGTCTAATGAAACGAAACAATAATTTACAGCAGTATCACCGTCAATAGTGAAAGTGAAATATCTGAATACGTGCGAAAATATAATTATGCCCAAACGCTTTTTCGAGTCAATTTTATAATCGAATAAAGCGATCGCTTTCACTTTGCCATCTGCGTGATCATACACTGCATTTAGCTTTTTCTTTGAATTGCCTTTTGTAATTAAAATTTTTTGTCTATTCTCTTCCTCTGTAAAACAATCATCACATAAGAGATCAATTAAAACAAATTTTGATTTGCTTACTAACCGCTGTGGAAAATCGTCAGATATGAGCCATTTGTAGTGAGTGTTTCGAATACAGCATCAATCTGCGAATTGTTTATCAAAGTAAAAGGTTCTAACATTTCTGGAGAGATATGTTCTAAATCAGCTTCGTTTTCTAAAACTCTGTCAAAAGAAACCAGCTGCTTGTTCTTTGAGATAAAATAGAATCGTTCTCTAGTTATGAATATTGTCTGCAGAGGTGTATATTTATTAATTGGATGAGGAAGTGATTGAATGGAATCTATAATTTTTGGATACGTGAGTACAGTTGGAGGTTTACGAATCCAAATGAAATCATGCCCACGGATAACATACAATCCAATGTAAGGTCTGGATACAGATCCGTCAATGGTCATTTCTGGATGCTCTTTACATTCTTTTTGATTCGAGATTCCTGAACAAAATTTGATGATTACTGCTATAACCAATACTTTGAATGTCATCTTAATTCGAGAATAGTTCGAAAATGATGTGAAAGAGTTGAATGAACAATAGCGGCAACAATAAATGCTCGAATTTTAACGCAACAATGGTTAAAAATTGGTAAAAAATTGTCAGAATTGAATAATATCTTTCAATTGTGTATTACGGTTTAGGAAAGAGAGAAGTTTACATTTTAAAAGAAAAGGATTAAGAAAGCAATGAAAGAAGAGTCACTTCAACCTTAAATGCAGGCAATTGTTAAAAAGTTCTAAAATGTATATTTTCAAAGCAAAGAAAAACTCAAAAGTAATTAACAGTAAATTTATAGTAATAAAAGTTTTATCTAATAATTAGGGCTGGCAAAAATCGGCGTAGCCGAAAACTTAAACGTTTGCCGAACAACATTAAATAAGCATATTGTCGTGCTATGAAAGAGTCACGTCGCAGACTGATGTCAAAGCTTCCAGAGACACTTAATTTATTCAGTATTTAAAGGAGGCGCGATGAATGTTTCTTGAATTCCTGAACCCGGGAATTTCCTGCGATGGTTGAAATAATCCAGTAATCCTCTTCGTAGAAAGAATGGCACGACGAAAGGAGCGAGGATTGAGGCCGATGTTTAATCCGCGCACAATTGCATTGCACTAACACTGTGAACACACGCACACTAAGCCGGCCCACACATTCGAGGAATTCGCATTAGCGGTGGCCCCCGCACAACCACCGCTAAGCCGCTAACACAATCTAAATTGACACGAACCTATACTAATCGGGGGGAGCGATTAAGATGCGTGGAATTCAGAAGGAGCGCTGTGCTGGAGGGCCCGACGGCATCCGCATGGCGCGCGTAAATAATCTCATCCTGCTCCGTACCAAAACTTGCCTTGTTGCAGCTAGACCTATAGCCCCGTGACCACCCCTATTGACCCCGCTCCCACTAAAGTATGCCGCTGACATACCCGAGGCCCGGCCCTCAGGCCTAGCCGTTAAGATAGTCACTACACCTGATTATGCCTTACCCTGCAGGAGCGGAGGACCGAGGCCCGGTCGGTCAGGCCTAGCCGTCGGCCACCGCTCTTCTATACCTAACTGGATTGCCCCAGTTCTAAACGTGTAGCCGAGGCCCGGTCGGTTAGGCCTAGCCGTCGGCTACAATCCATACAAAACCGTCCCTACCGCTTGCGGCCACGCCGGCCGTCACGCAACAACCCGAGGCCCGGTCGGTTAGGCCTAGCCGTCGGGCAGACGCGTAACAGCAGCGTTGCCTATCCTAACTTAGCGCCTGTTTGTCGTCCGCTCTCTACCCTTTAATGGTGAGCGCCAGGACTCGAGGCCCGGTCGGTTAGGCCTAGCCGTCGGCCTGACACTCACCTATACACCATCCCTGCCACCAACCTAACTTAAGTCCAAACTAATCTAACCTGGACTTTCTGCCCTACTGATGTAAACCTATCTCAGCCCTAACGCAGCGCGGAATTCCGGACTCGAGGCCCGGCCATTAGGCCTAGCCGTCGAGTTGCGAGTCGCATCTGCCATCGGGCCTCCTCTCCAGCGCTGCCTTACCGCAAGGGCCGTTGCAACGCGCGAGCGGACACCGGAGGCCCGGCCATCAGGCCTAGCCGTCCGGCACCGACTCACGCGGTGCGTTACCCCCCGCCAATTCCCCAACCTACGCAGCGGAGCACTCGACCAGAACGCTCGCTCGAGGCCCGGCCATCAGGCCTAGCCGTCGAGCGTACGAGCGGAGCGACGTGCCCGAACACTTGTTCACACCTTAATGGTGGGCACCGACGCCACATGACAGCGGTTACCCGAGGCCCGGCCATCAGGCCTAGCCGTCGGGAGCCCG
>NCKU01004409.1:0-12367 GCA_003675995.1 Dinothrombium tinctorium | reverse complement strand
CGTTTTTCACTAAGCAGGTCTCAACAAAGTTTTTCAGCTTTCTGCTGTATTTGCCAGTCAGTTGAGGAGGATCGCTTTCAATTATTTTCAACATGACTTGATCGTCATTCAACCTAAAATAGGGAGGTTCGTGTTTCACCATCTCGATTGCCGTTATTCCAAGGCTCCAAATGTCCACCTTTGTATCGTGCGGCATTCCGCTGAGAACTTCCGGAGCGGCCCAATGCAGAGTACCGGCACTTGTGTGCAGTTTATCGCTAGCGCTCGACAATTGGTACGCGAGTCCCAAATCGGCAATCTTCACTTTTCCACTTTCCGAAACCAAAACATTTTCAGCTTTTAAATCGCGATGCACGATGCGATCGCGATGCAAGTAATCGAGCGCTTTAAGCATGCCGCTCAATAGAGTCGCAATATGAATTTCACTCAACTGACCTGCTTTCAAAAGCTCAGCCACTGATCCTCCTCCAACGTATTCCATAAGAATCCACAATTTACAGCCGTCCAAATACGATCCATAATACGCGGTGATGTGCTCGCTACTACATTGCGAGAGAAGTTGCACTTCACGGCGTGTGAACTCATGCAAGTCTTCACCGGCACTCTCTAAGTCGATAATCTTGACGGCAATATGCTTACCTGTTTGTTGCTCTGTCCCTTTGTAAACAGTGCCGAACGAACCTCCTCCGAGACGATCTTTTTCATCGAACAACACTTGCCGCTTTTCTATTACTTTTTCTCCGTTTTTTCGGCGACCTGCGTATGATATTTTTAGTCACAAATTGGTTATACTTCTTGAACTTACCTTTTCTCTTCTTCGATTTCATGCAACAGAAGCACAGCGTGTTCAGTAGCTTTTTCCAGAATTTCATTGTGTAATTAGTTTTCAAAATCGCAGTGAAAATGAACGAACGTAAAGATTTGTTTAGCCTCCTTTTTAAGTTATTGACAATTAAAAAAATTCATAAAAATATGAAAAATTAAACATCATTAAGTCGCTTTTATTGTTGATGAAATTAACAATTTTAATCTAAAATGTGATAATTACGAATCATATTTTCACAATTGATCGCTTTTTTGTTTCAAAAAATTAAAATTAAGTCTATGGGCTACGAATTTGTAACAAAATTTGAGTAACTTTATACTTAACTATACTAAACTTTGTTAGAATAAGCCCGATGAGATTAAAATCATCTGATTCATTGAATTTATCTTGTATTCATCTTGAAAAATTTCGAAAAACAATTTCGCTCTAAAAACTAATTTTGTAAATAAAAACAAGAACGAGAACGAAAATACAAATTCATTGCAAATATTTTGGAAACGTTTTCAAAAAAATTACTTTCGCAATTGGTCACATCGTTGATAGTATCTAAAAGCGCACACATAATCTACAAAAAATTCTGATTGCAAATGAGCTTGAAATTTGACGCTTTTATAAATTTTATCGAACTATGAAATTTGGACAAAATCATGAAAGTGATGATCTTTATGGTTCAGTAATTTTGATTATCGCTTGCAATGAATGTATGTGAAAATGCAAATTAGAAATTCAAAATTATCATTCGTATTTGTGCTGCTGATTTTTTGCAATATTTGAACCATTTCATTCGGAAAGTAAACGAGAATTGAAAAATATTAAATAATCAATAGAAATGTGCATTTTTATGCTAATTCATTTCACTTTCTTTCAAGAATTAAAAAAATTTTGCTTCGAATAAATTCGAAAACTGATTATTTAATCATTCATACCAAGTGAAAGTTGAATGAAAGCTTTTTTGATTAAATTGTGTTTGCTTTAAAAAGTAAAAAAATTAAAATTTCATTATGAAATTATTTTATGAACAATAGAAAACGCAGAACAATTTCTACGTTTATCGCCCATGCAAAAACATTTTTTTTCATTTACACATTTTGTCTTGACTTGAGTTGATCATGTTTGATCGATCCGTTATGCTATTATTCTCAAAAATTTTCCTCGTTTAATTCTGACGAATGAAAAAAGTTCGCATCATCGATAAATTCAAAACATTTTTTAAATACAAATTGCCGTTAGAATTTTTTATTTCTTGTAGAAATCTTTCACACAAAGAATAATTTTCAAACTCTTTTTCTATTTTCATTTTATCTGCTTATTATCGATGTGTTTAAAATCAAATATTTCGCTCGAAATGGTTTTCGTTGTAAGAGTTACTTTAAACTTATTTCGAGTTTAGTAATTTCTGCGTATGAAGATATTTCGACACGGTGATAGAGCGCCGACCACCTCGATGTCCATCTATTCGCCACTGTATCAAAAGCACTATTGGCCATTTGGATACGGTCAACTGACTACGGTAATAAAATTGGTTTAAAAGATTTTTTATACGCTTTGAAAATTTTGAAAAATATTTCTCAAGAATGGTAAAAAGCGAATGTTTCATTTGGGAAAATTTTTTCGCAAACGATATCGAAATTTTCTTACATATTATCCAGGCGAATTGTATGTAAACAGTTCGAATATTGACCGATGCTTAAATAGCGCTCAATTGGTTGCTTCTGCTTTATATCCACCGAAAGGAGATTTTGTATGGAATAGAAAACTCGATTGGCAACCGATTGCAGTTCACACTAGCGAAGAGGTTACATAAGCTCAGTTGATTTCTTTTTTCCATTCAACGAAATTTTTTTAAACAGCTTTCTGGAAGCGAATCGTGTAATTCGATGTCGATGGATTTTGATAAATTAAATAATAAATTTAAAGTAAGAAATTTAATAAGTGAAAATTAATTAAAATGAAGTATGAAATTTTTAGAATATTTTAAATTTGTTTCGTATTAAATTTAGAGTGAAACCAATAATGCAATCAACATTTAAATTGAAATCGTTTTTCGAAGCGGCTAAAGCGGAAAATTTGCCGATATTCGAGTATATAAACAAAAATTTGTACAATCAAGTCGATTCGCTTGGAATACTTGTATTCGATCTTCTTACTGAAAATAAATGTGAAATAAACAAATCGGGTAAACAAAAATCAAACGCCTTCGTCATATGATTTAACGATTTTAATAATTTCAAATATAAGCTTTTGCTACAAATCTTTTTTCATTTTTGACTTGTTTTAATTAATCTCATCTTTTAATCGTAGATTTGCTTTTGCATGAGATAAAAGCAAAAATTCTGGAGAAAACAAAATTTCATAGAAGCGATAAAAAGCTAATTTTATATTCAACGGTAAGTTTTTCAATCATAAAAAGGCGAAATTTTTAATTTACTGTGTAGCACGATTTTAATGTTGCAACTTTGCTCAAATTATTGCACGTATTTAACGGATATCAACCGCCTTATGGAGCTTCATTGCTCATTGAATTATATTCAAAATGCGAACATGATTACTTCACGCGTTTCTATTATTTGAACGAAACTTACAGTGAAATTCTCAATGAATTGCAGCCTTTCTTTTGTCATTCAAAAAACGAATGCGAATTGAACAGATTTTTAAATACAAATTTTTAAAATAAATGTTTCATTCGTTATATTAATTAAATTTATGAATTTATGATTTTTTTTCAATAAATATTTTAAATGTTTTTGATAGTCTAAACTCGAAAAATTTCTTTATTTTGATTTACACTTGCGTGCGAAGTGAATTTAACAAAATCATCGAAATAATGCAGAAGAGAATATTTTTTAACGAATAAAACGATTTTTCACATTTAATAGATGAAATTTTCTTAGTGATTATGATGATATTATGTTTAATTGTAATTAAACTCCGAGAATCTCATTCGCTAATTCGGCGATAAGAAAGAAATTTGAAATGCTACTGACCAGAAACTAAAGAAAGAAATCGTAAAATTTTAGCTTTGAATTAATACATTCTACCAGATAAAACTCGTAGATTGTGCAATCGTACATTCCCCAAGCGTCGAAGCCAATCGGAGGTCCTTCTAATCGCGCAATGAATGCGTGAAGCTAAAAACGAAAGTAAATTATCAAGTCGAAAATGCATTTCGAAAACCTTATTTTTCGCTAATAGTGAAAGCTTATCGAAACGAGCTGAAATCGAGTAAACAGAATCCTTACATTTATGAGCCTTTCACGAGGAAAAATGAAAAATAAAATTTTAGCAGAACTTTCTAAACCTCTGAATACCTCTAAATTAATCAATGCGGCGACGAAAAATATGACCGACAAGAAGAAAATCGCCTGAAAAGCGACAGATATTAGAAAGTATTTGAATAGAATTTGTCCGAAACCGTCGGTGAAGAAGCCTCCGTAAAATAGACAATCAGCGAAAATTGCCAAAAACGTCATCAAGAACAGACAATAGCGCGCAATTTTATTCGTTTCATGAACAAACAAAGTAATTTCATTGTGATCCTTAATCGCCATTTGCATTATTTTTGTGGTCAAATTTTGCGTGACAACAAATTGAGCAATTCTTTCGGTTAATTGCCGATATCGCAATGTTATGTAGTATAAATGCAAGTAGCCGAAGCTGAAGAGAAACAAAACAAAACTAAAATCAAATATGAACCAAATTAATTCCATTGTAGCCCACGAAATGTAAAATATTGAATTGACTAACGAGCCGTCTTTTAGCGATTGAAATATACTCAAGACGTAGAAAAGTGCGGCTAATAATGACGCTGTGGCGTAAGTGGAGATTTTCACGAATTTTCGCATCAGCACCGATCGAATTCGAAAGTAGCGATAGTTTTTCATCAGCAAGTTGTATTCTTCGAGGGAATTCAAAGGTCTCGTGAATGATCGATAAAACCAAAAGAAGTTTGCTTCGTTTTTGCGCTCTTTAATTAGTAAAACGACACGCAAATAAATGCCGATAAATGCAAAGCAACTCTCGAGAAAATGTAGAATCATCGCTCCTTTTCCGAGACTCGCAGCGAAATCTCCGAGAAGTACCAAAGTCGATTCGTTCCTCAAAACCATTAAAGTTGAGCAGCGAATAAACACGATGATCTCGAGTAAATGCACCAAAAGCGCGAACAAAACTCGACTAATTTTCGGTTTTCTATTTAGATAATCGTCGTAGTTTTTATTCACAAAAGCAACACAATTGAATGCATGTGTGAATATATCTCTGATCTCTGTTATTTCATAATTTGCTCTCGGTTCGTCCGAAAACCAGAAATGCTTCACTTGAGTTCGTAATGAATTTACTTTGCTTATAACTTTTAACTTTAATATAACTGCTTTGTCCATTTTCGTCGCTAATCTTAGCTAAACTAAATTTTTTTAATGCTACGCGAATTCATTTTTCTAGCATTTATATGCTTCAGTTTTCGTGCGTAATTATAATTAAAAAATTTTATTAGAAGAAGCGGGAGAATGCGAAGAAAAGAGAGAAAATAATGTAAATAAACCACGAAAGAAATTAATCTCTAAGTGGCAAACAATTAAGAAGCTGAAATTTACTAAAGAAATTGATAAATGAAAATTTATGCGCAAGTTAAATTAATTATAATAAAAAAAAAACAAACAAAAATTAAACAAACGTGAACAATGACAAATTACAATCGAATTCTTATGTTTTCCTAGTCGAATTTCTTCACATAATAAATTTTTTTGCTTAGCTCTTAAGTGTTTTAAACATAAAGAAAATTAATTAAAACTGAAACGTGTGTGAACCAAATTAATTTTTCCTTTTTTCGAAGAGCTACTTTTCAAAATGGTTTACAGAAACTTAAAAAAAAAATTATATTCTTAATTAGAATTTTAAAAATTAGCCGTTATTTAATTTAGAATAGTCATATAATGTTGTAGTTGTTTATGTTGATGATGTTGCTCATGAATGAGCATTTTAAATACGCGATAAACCGTGTGATTTCTAAAATGTGTTTATGCTTACACGCGGATATGAAAATGAACGTTGATAAGTGGACAGATTAATGTTCAATTGTTTTAATTTAAATTAAGTACAATAAATTAATTTATTGAATATTTATCCAAATATAGTAAAATACGTAATAAATTCAATTGTAACATGCTTTGGCTTACAAGGGACACTTTTAACCGATGACCGATTTTAGCCAAATTTTGCGCACAAATTTTTCATGCATAGAAATGTGCAGTGAGTGATTTTTAGCGGCATGTAAATTATTAAATTTTAATAAAGTGTTGAGATCTAATTGAAAAAAGTGCAAACGAAAGTGTTGTTGAAAAGTAATGTGTGTGTGTTGTATGGATACACGCTGGACACTGGATAATGAGGCATAATATCGAGTTCGTGAAGAGTGGAGCGACGATTAAGTTAAGAATCAACTTGGGGTTGCGAAAGGCGCGCAAATGTGTATTGAGCAAAGCGTTTTTTTTATGCACAAGTTTTGCAATCAAATTGGCGATCGACGAATTGATAATCGCTTGCTGTTGTTGCAGAGAGTTAAGTACGAAACTTTACGAATATAATTCTCTTTACACGTGAGTGTTGTCTAAAACAAATGCTCTCGTGATTAAAGTGCACGCCACAACTGAAATAACAACGCTAATTTGTTAAATCGTCTAAAGCAATCAACATTATGAAAACGATCGAATGCTTTTCTCTCAGCACCCCTCAAGTGCTGAACTTAATCATAAATTTTGAGTGAAAGTATCAAATATTTTGTTTATAAAATCAATCAAAAAATAAAAGTTTGTGAAGATTGTTTTCATCATTTTTTTACGTGTTGTACATTTATGAAGACTTTCGTGGGAAACACTCGGCAATTGATCAATTCACTTATCTACTAAGAGGGTATTTTGATTAGAAAAGTAGTTAGAATGCAATTATCATGTTATTTAGTGAACTAGTTGCTTATATTGAAAAAATCGATCATTTTAAGATTTTTTTTTTAAACAATTTTGCTATTAATTGCAATTACTAATCCCAAATACTCTTTAAATTTTGTCATTTATCAATTTATCATCGGTGGAATTGTCAGTTTCACACACTCAATCGAAAGTTCGATTGATGAATACGCACTTAAACTAAACTTTCAATGAGATCGATTTAGTTAGAACTTTTTATGAATCAACTTAAATAGAAAAATTCGTTCTATTAGAATCATAAGTTCATAAGAGATGATAACAAAGCTCATGTATGTTAGCGAACAGCGATGGAAGAGACATGTACAAAATTGATCAGCTTCAGGAATTAGCTAATTCAATACAAAATGTAAAATTGAGTACTGTAATCAAACTTCGTTTTTATGAATTTTTTTTTCACGAATCGCTGGTTTTTATGAACAAAATTTTTCACACCTTATTGTGTTGTAATATCTACTCCACTTGAAACCACCCATTTTATTACATGTTTCATCCATCGCTGGTTAGCGAAATTTCACTATTACAAACGAGGTTCAATTGTAGCTATTTGTACCTGTGCTAAATATTTCTAAGTGCTCTGAGGCGTAATGATACGTATAAGGTGAGTGTTTAATATTTGGAAGTAATGATTTTTATCCGCTATGAATCGAATGATTAATAAAAGTGGGAAATAAGTTGAAGATAAGACCAGGACAATTAAAAATCACATAACTTGATAGCACATAGGCTTTACAATTGTCTCATCGAATTAAAAATTCACGCTTAATTAAAAAAACAAATTTATTAAATATCGTTTTAATGATCATAGACGAAGCGGTTTTCTTTTGCAATCATCTGGTTATTTGGCATCGACAGTCACTTATTACGTGACATTGAATTTCATAATGAAAAGTGAAATAAAATGCATTTCACAATTAATGTTTACATGATTTACGTTTGCGGAGAATTAATCTCTTAGCAGATGCGTAGCGAAAGTAAATCGATAAAACAGCCAATTGTACTAACTACAAATGATACGAACTTAAAACGATATAAAAAGAATTGGCGAAATTAACTGCCGATATTTGGTTGACTTCATAGTTGTGATGACAAATTGGTCGTCATTTATATTAGAACAAATGCATTAGTAACTTTTGTCAAACAACAATAACAGAAGGACCGTTAATATCACCGCCAACCGCGCCTCGATTACCACCAATACCGCCTCCAGCGGTACTAAGACCATGAACGCTTGCCGGCGTATTTGGTCCATCATCACGAGGAGGAACTGATTGGTCTTTTGAAAATTGAGACATCATCAATTCTAATTCTTTCAAACTATTCACGGACCACTCATATTTATAGTTTACTAAACTTCGATAAAAATGAATCGCAAATGCGATGAAAACGATAACAATTGGCACCAAAAGAATGGTGGCAGCGAGTGCAGCCTGTTTACCGCTATCAAGATCATAGAATTTAACCCAACAAAGAATAGCGATTTCGATTAAGAATAGAAAAATGCCAAAAACGGTGGAGAATGTCCACGCAATTTCGATGTACGAATGAAGCCGATCGTGCGGCGATTCATTCACAGCAGTCAATCCATGCACCGAAGCGACCGATTCGACGTTAGGTAAAATGCATGTGGATATCATCAAAGCCAACATGTGAACGGAGACCAGCAGCGTGGTGCAAAGGCTAAATGCGATCAAAAGCGCGGACGGAACTTTGGTGTCTGTATTCAGCTGTACCTCGACCATTGCAACCTGTCGAAGAATGCTGTGCGTAAAAAAGAAGACAAGAAAAGGAGAAGTGACAAAAAAGAGATAAACAAAAGCGATCGCCACAAACCGCAACGTACCATTGCGAAACCTGAGAGTAAGGCCGAGGTTCGCGAAGAAGCCTTCAATTTGGCACGACTCAAATGTAATCGCCGCCATGAAAGCGTGTTCAAACTGTTCTCCGGTTTCGACATTTGCTTCACTACCGACCGAATGAAAATATCGGAAAGCAGCTGATCTTCAAAAGCTGAACAATCGCCTAAATTCAAAGTCACGCCTCCGGCGCTTGCCATTCCTCCTCTCTTTTCGACGATTTTCGCTTAATTTACACTACATCACCGCTTTCGCCGCGATTCCTTGCTAGAAACAGCTTCTTTAACATTCAAATTCAACGTTCGCTCGTTTCTTCGTCGCGTTTGTTCTCATTCCTTTTTTTTCTAGGGTTATGCCGCAATGCGATCGCTTCTGTTTGGGGTATTTCACCGGCGACTGTTCAATTGAGTGCAACACTTCCTATTGTATGCAAAAATTTTGTTTCTCATTATTTTCCGCTAAATTCATGATTCAATTGTTATATTAAAGCAAGCGAGTATTTAAAATTGAATTAATTTTTGGGGATAAACCCGACAATAGCAAATTTTGCCGCTAATCCACGTTTCTTTCGGTCGAACGATTTCACGAAAGCATTGCGTCACTTTAGTGAAGCTTATGCGCCGAAATATTAATGAAGAACTCAATCGTCATTAAAAAATTATGAAGTCAAAATTGCTTTAAACTTTGATTCGGTTCTAATTGAGTATGAATATGACAAAATTAAATCTTTTTATTACAAAAGGATATATTAATAAATTGTATCGTCGTTAGATAAACCCTTTTGTAATAAATTTGTTCAATTGTTTTGCAAAGATTAAAACTCTTTTTGCACGATTAACGAACATGTTTGGCTAAAAAAATCGATGCAGATAAACGTCTTGAACTCGATAAATTCTTAGAAACTGAAAGAAAATAATTTTTAATCCGTGGATGTTATCGAAGCTGATTCAGAATCTGACGGCAGAGATTTTATCGATTTAGGTTCTGAAAACGAAGAGAAACAACCTCAATGGTAAATCTCGCAGAAAAAAGAGGTGCAAATGAGAAGAGAGAAACGTTACTTCACATGGCTTGTATCGAAGCAATTTTTATCAATTAAAATCATTGCTTGAGAAAGTATCTTTTAAAGGAAGAGATGTTATGGCTGACTGCCAATCTGCGAAGCGCCAATTTCGGGTTTGACGAGATTGTTAAATATTTTTTTCAATAAGCCCGATGCTAGTTGGCATCAAATAAGAAATTCAACTAATTATGTAGAAGTTAATTAAGGTGTGAAATAACATAATTTAATTGTTGGATTTTTGTTTGATCATGATCTTTAATGATGATCATGATGATATAAATAGACCTCATATTTAATTAGCAACAAAGATTTGTAATTAAAATTTAACATACAAAGAGTTGACAATAAATTATTTCATTTCAAATACAACTGTTTTTGAAAAACAATCCACAAAAACGCACCACATTTGAACTGAATGAAGATTATTCACTTTTCATTTTATCTTCTTCACCTGTAGATTGTTTATGCGTTTCTTCTTCCGTTTCTTCTTTGCACACAAAACAATGCTTTTTATGTGTAAACCAATGCAGTCGTTGACAATCTTGATTACAATATTGGACTTGCTTACAGCGAGAGCATTTCTTACCCGGATTCGGTTCACCGCAAGTAGCGCAAACAGGACTCGAGTCATCGAATCCTTTCTGACCATTGACTGTTTGCGAAAGAATCGTTAAAGCGCTCAATTCATTGCCCATTTCAACGCCAGACAATGTTTTCACTAATTGTATAAACAGCGCCGAATCTCGGTACGGAAATTCGCGAATCGATTGCCGTAAAAATGCTTCCAAAGCGAGCGGAAAATCATCAACGTCTCTGCCTTTGATCCATTTTTTAATTAAAATCTCGCACGATTTGCGCAAATCATATTTCTCGTCTTTCGATTCATTACATTTTTGTATATGCTTCAAAATGTGTCGAAATAAAAATTGAAAATAATGATATTTTAACGCAAGAACTTCATTCGGATCCGCTTTCTTCATTTCACGTTCGCACAGCGATTCAAGAATATTGACGATTTGTTTACCGTTCTCGATCAATTCGGGATAATTGCAAAGATTGATGGTTAAGCGAACAGGATTAATGTTTGTTTGTCGAATGAACGAGTGCAACGGATTCAAAAGCTCTTTTGAGAGGCGAGGCGATTTTTCGAGTCCGCGTACGACTGTAAAGTATTCGAGCTCTTCTTTCGGAATGTAATTGTTGATCATCGAAACCACTTGATGCTGACCGACGAAAGCGGCCATTTGCGAAGCGGTTCTACCGACAGAGTTCACATGATTAACGTTCGCGCCAGCTTCGAGCAAACAGTTCACCACTCGTAAGTGACCACCGATGGCGGCGAACATCAGCGGAGAATAAGAGTGTACGTGTTCGTTCGAGTTAACATTCGCACCGCGTTCGATCAGTAAACGACAAATAGCTTCATTGCCTCTGTATGCTGCCGTATGTAAAAAGCTCATTCCATTCTCGTCCACTTTGTTGATTTTCACGTCGCGATCGTTAAGCAGCGATTCGACTTCTTCCAATTTGCCGGCTTCTATTTTCGACACCAATTCTTTCTCTTTCTCCGTCAGTGTATCCATCGTTCGAGTCTAATGAGGCGTTGCTTTGTAAAATTACATTCGATTAATGTTCAAAGCGAAGAGTGTGAATGAAATGAAGAGAGATGTGAAAGCATCGTTCGCTGATGCGTTCGCCGATCGCTCGCTCGCTGAACACATCGTGTGCGTTGCGCGATGTATGAATGAGTTGATTGCGGTGATTGATTTGCAAAACTAAATGCATTCATTCAAAAAAATTGATTAATCAACGCTTATTAACATTAGATTAATGAAATAAGATTTTTTATTCGAATATTTTGAAAATTCAAAAATGTGCAATTGGATATTGCATAAATTATTTTAATTTTCTCCCGTTTTAAACTATTTAATTTGCTGCTTCCAGGCTTATTCTATTCTATTCGCTTATGACAAAATTCGCTTTTATCTATACGATAGAACATATGTGAGCACTGATCTACTCTTATTGTGGACAGAAAAGTTTCACTTCGCAGTGATGTTTATGTAGTGTTGAACAAATTACAATATGAACGTAATTAATTAAATTACAATTACTTTTAATTACTCATCTAAATTTCGATTGACTTAAAAAACAAGCATTTCGAAAAGATCAAAACTTATTCTATTGCGACATTTGCTTAATATGATTGAGTCTAGACTAAGTAATCGTTCGACAGGAGCACTAGATGGTATTGTAGGATTAAACAATTGCTTAATTTTAGGATGCCTGTCAAGAATGCGATATTCCTGATTCGGATCATGAATAAACATTTCGATATCGTCGAAATTATTTTTAATTTCAGCTTGACCAAAATGAAAAATGTCTGATTCTTTAATTATTAAATTGAAAATTTTAAAATTAAAACTTACTTTTAAGTGTGTGTTGAAATTAGATGTGACATTTACCACACTTTTATCTCTTTATTGTAAAACTTGCATTTACCATTCCAAGATTTATCTTTTTAGGCATTTTTTCACATGTAAAATCAAAAAATTTGAAAACGCCATGCTCTCTCCAATTCATTTTTACTGTTCTTTTGTTTTAAAATCGGATTTGAATGCATTTCATAAAATGAAGCAATACT